>UCOK01012648.1:0-15775 GCA_900474325.1 Synergus umbraculus
GGTTTGGACTTGCATAGAAATATGTAATATGATACCATTTCTCAGGAATTCTTGACACGTATAACCTTGAAAATATGCAATATGACGCCATTTATCAGAATTCTATGATTGTTTACGCTAAATTTCTCAGAATTCTATGATTGTTTTCGCTAAATTTCTCAGGAGTGGGGGTAAAACAGGTTTGGACTTGCATAGAAATATGTAATATGACGTCATCTCTCAGGAATTCCTATGTAACCCGATACTTTTGTTTTTCCGTAATTTGTTTATGTTAAAAATTCTTATCACCGGAAATGAGTCTGACGTCATCCACATTCTTACACCCTCCACTCACATTCACACAGACACACACTCACATCAACGCAAGCTCACACGGACATGCACTAACACCAGTGGATCCAGAACCGGCACTGTTATACTACTGTCAGGAGTGTGTGGGAAAATGCTCATTACCTTTTCACATTTTCCCGCGCACTTCTGACACACTTATTGAGTACACAAAATATCTCATTTTATCTTCTTATTACTCAAACTCGCTCCTATTACCTTCAATCCGCACTTCTCTATTCCTTCCTATCTACCACCTATTCTTATCTATCCCTTTCTATCTCGTTATCAAACTCAATTAGTTCCTATCTCGTTCAATTTCTACATCTTCATTCCTTTTAATCTCATGCCTATTCTCGTCTATACCTTTTTATCATCTTGTCAATCAAAATTCGCTCCTATCACTTTTAATCCCCACTTTTCTATCCATTTCAAACTCTCGCCGATTCCCATCTATTTCTTTCTGTCTCCTTGTAAATCTAAATTCACTCCAAAGTATTTCAATTCCTTAATTTCTATCCCAACCTAATTCTAAAGTGATCTCTTTTAATATAGTCTCAGCTTAACTATCTTTTATTTAAATCCATCCTTGTCTATTTCATTTCGTTTCGAACATTTCATTTAAAAAAAGTATTTATTATTTGCTATTATTTTAGGGCATATGGGAAGCATGATCTTAGCCGTATAGATTGGCCGTCATAAACATGAAACCATCTGTTTTCAATTACACAGGCACACAAAAAAAAGTTCTTGTTACAGAAAAGTGTAATGTAATAATGTAATAATTTAGAACAATTAAAGGTCTGGAACAATCCGCGGTCCACTTGACCCTATCGAATCTCTATCAAAGTCAATTCAAGGTCAAACAGGTAAATATTGCAAAAAATGGATTTTTGACTGCAGATTCGGAAAGGTCGAAAAATTTTACATCCAGATATAAAATAAAATAATTTTTTTTCAGCTTTTAATTAAAAACTTTTATTTTGTATTTTTTGTCACCTTACTTGCAGCGATAATATATAAAAGTATAAAAAACCATCTCTTTAGGATTCATTTATGTGACAAATTTTTCGTCTCTAACTAAAGTGCGAATGTGAGGACCATCAAAGATACCTTCTTTCAATTTAGCATCACTGATTTCTGGAAATTTCTTTCCCAAATATTGAAAACAGTTGCCATCTTTCTCCAAGGCTTTGACAAACTGTTTGATTAGACCAAGTTTGATATGAAGAGGCAGAAGCAAAATATTTGAAGGATCTAGTAAAGATTCACGTATTATATTTTTGGATCCGGGATGGAAATCTTCTCGCTTTGGCCAATCTTTTTGTACGTAATGTTTGTTTCTATCTCTATTATCCCAAAGAGATTAAAATCAGGGATTTTTTGTAAAACCCGATTGTTGTCCCAAAATCAGATTGGAAATTTTAAGGTCCCCGCAAACTTTCCATTGGTGTTCTGTATACTTAATTTTGTCCAAAACTATTTTTAATCTTTATTCGTTTCTTTCAACTTTGTTGAATTGCCTATTGGAATAGGTGCATACATGTTACTATTGGGAAGTAGAACCGCTTTTAGGCTTCGTTTTGAGGAGTCGATAAATAGTCTCTACTCTTCCTCTATATAGATATCGGGGTTATAAGATCGTCTAGTTCCACTTGATCAAAAGTTCATGGAGTCTTAGGATTCGGTAAATAGGTATTGATTGGTCCATAGTTCCAGTTGGCCATAATCTCAATTGGCCACAAAATCACTAAAAGTTACCATAAGTTACTAAATTTTAAAAACACTGTTAAAGTAAAGACTAGAAGCGAGTTAGGTTAGCGAAAATTGCAGCATTTTAATTGATTAGATTCGTTAAGATGTATTCTAATGCGCACTGCCATCTAGTATCCACCTACACCGGGGTTTTCAAATTTAGTGAATTTGTGGCCAATTGACATTATGGCCAACTGGAATTATGGACCAATCTATACCTACCGATTCAGTACAGAGTTACTAGTCCCTGAAGGTCATCTTCGTTCGTATCACTGTCACTATCTGTTTCGCTTAAAAGGTCAAAACAGCCAGACACTTTGAAAATAAGTTCATAGTTCTTTATTTTATTTATTTTTTTTAAAATATATTTTCGATGCAAGAATGTTAAAAAATAAAAACAAAAAAATTTGAAAATTAGAATAAAAAAAAATTTAATTGAAAACTGAAAAAAATTGTTTTATTTTATATCTGGACGTAAAATTTTTCGACCTTTCCGAATCTGCAGTTAAAAATTCATTTTTTGCAATACTTACCGGTTTGACCTTGGATTGACCTTGATAGGGAAACCCCAAAAACGTATCATTATGGTCTCACAAAACCATATTTTCTTAAATTTTCCATATCATTTAAACTTTATACATTACAACGTAAATAACCTCTGATTGACCTATGAGGTCTTCATCGAAAAACATTGATAATACCATATCTGAACGTAAAATTTCCCGCTCTTTCCGAATCCGTCGTCAAAAATCTATTTTTTGCAATATTTATCGGTTTGACCCTGAATTGATCTTGATAGTGATTCGATGGACCTCGGATTTGGATTCAGGGGCCCCAAAAACGTTAGAAATGGTGGTAATTTCTAATAATTTTTTTTGTCGATTTGACCTTTAATTGACCTAAATTATGACGTGGTGGGGGTAAACGGAGATCAGATTCGGACTCAGCGTGCCAAAAGACGAAGGGGTATATGGGTCACTTTTTTGTAACAAGACCTTTTTTTTGTATGCCTGTATTACCGTTTAAACTCACTTAAATTTAATTACATCAAAGATTAATTTCCTGTTTACAGTAAAGCAAAAGCTATCAAAATTCAGCTTAAAATATCTTGCAGCTCCGAATCTAGGGGGGGTGGGGGCCGTGGCGCCTGCCCCGGGCGCCATGGGGGCGCAAAATTCATATGTCTAAAAAACTGTTTCATTAAAGCGCCTATTATCCAAGACGAGTCGTAATATCTAATGTCTATTATTACATATAGCGTATTCGGTTATCTGCACATTTCTGCTCTTGCTCCGAATAAAAGCGTGATCGCGTGCAAACTCCACTGCTCTGCTTTAGACTATAGGTCCGCTTTAGACTTTTGCTGCAAAGCCGGTAACTATGAAGTGGTGAAGCAGCAGTTGATTGATCGCTCTGCAGAAATCGAAGACACAGGTGTAGAATCCACATTACATTGTGCTGTCAGAGGAGGAAATCCACGAATACTCCAACTAATCGTGGACAGGCTTGACCCTAATACAATTCCAAATATAAATGGTCCTCCCTCTACTTTTTATGATTCACCTCTGATGATGACTGGTTAATTAGTTTTAAATTATAACACGGATATTAATGCCACATGTTGTATGGGAGGAACTCTGATAACACATCTCAATTATGTGCTGGGTAGATTTTAAAATCCTTTAAAATTCCAGAAGAGTATTTATAATCCCTTAAACTTTCTTTAAAATTATCGAATTCTCACGGATGATGATTTAGGTTTCGAGTTAATATAGTATAGTATTGTGATTTTTAAACTGATTGAAAAATATATCTTTAAAAAATCTACTAATTCTCCCTTGATCATTTCTTAATATGATGATTATTTTTTGTTTTAATCATCAAAAATATATTATTTTTAATCTAACACAAATTGTAACGTTTAAATGAGATTTAAAAATAATATCCAACGAAAATCTTAAGCATAGCAAAGCAGTAACACTGCTTAACCTGGAAATTCTCTTTGCAATTTAATATTAACTTTTCAATCTAATCCCACCTTGTAAACTTTCTTAACTTTATGAATAAACCTATTACTTTCAACCCAATCCATTTCCACTACTTATTTATTTTAAACTTAATCTCCCTTCCACTAAATTTTAATTTACATATTCGAATTAAACCCACTCTCGGATATGAACCTTAAGTAACACATTCTCATGAGAGCACTCGCACTTCACACTTTATGTTTTATTTAAACATCATATAAATTATTTATAGTTTTTTAAAAATTATAATTAAATAATTTTAAATATCTTAGAATTAATAGAAAATTAATTTATTTAATGTTCTATTGACCTTAAAAATACTATTTTCAAAAAAGTGCTTAAGATTTTCGTTGGATATTATTTTTAAATCTCATTCAAACCTTGCAATTTGTGTTAGATTTAAAAAAATATATTTTTGATGATTAAAACAAAAACTAATCATCATATCAAGAAATGATCAAGGGAGAATTAGTAGATTTCTTAAAACCAATGGCCGAAAAGGATTTAGTGTCTGTGACCCCTGTGGGTTACAGCAGTGTTCCAGTTGTTCCATCATCAATATAGGGAGCACAAATAAACCGACCATATTAAATAAGGATAATATGCGAGAGAATAAACTAATACAAGATGAAATAATAATATAATCAAAGAGGAATTTATTAATTTATTTATTAATTTTATTATTAATTTTATTTATTTATTAATAAAATAATGACTAATAAAAGAGGAATTTGGATATCAAGTCAGAGAGAAAATCGATCTTCTTATACAAGAATCGACAAGAGGATCCAAAGCTTTTTTGGGGCAGCCCCGGATCCAGGGGAGGGAACCGTGGCGCCTGCCCCGGGCGGCAATTTCAGGGGGCACAAAATGCATATGTCTAAAAAAATGTTTTATTAAAGCGCCTATTATCCAAGACGCGTCGTATCTATCTAAATTACATAATCTCAAATTCTGGAGGGAAAGGGCGCGAATCTCAAGTTTTTGCCCCGGTTCGATCAAATCCTAGATCCGGTACTGATATCTTGAGTTTATTTTAAAGTTAAATTTCTGTAATAATAATAATAATAATAATAATAATAATAATAATCATGTGAATATCAATTTTTATATACTTTTGCAGAAACTGTATAATTTAATTCCTTATTATATAAAAATATTTATCTCAAGAGGTAAAGTACTTAAATATTTTAAGTTTTCGTATAATTCAAGGTAATAATTTTTAAATTATACTAATAAGTTTGTCAGATTATAAAAAGAATTACCTTTAAAATGAGCCCAAGAAATTTTTAAAATATTCAATTTTTCAAAGGTTATTACTGTTTTCTATAAAATGTTGGTATTTGGCGTAGTTATGCAATAGCTTGTGTAATAATAGACAAAACTAATAAAGGATTAATTGCAAGCACAGTCTTGATAGTTTTTAACTTATTTTAAAGAAAAAATGTAATGTTTGAGATGTAATAAAGAGAACTTAAACTAAAATCGAAAAACAGGTTGTCTGATAAATTCTGACGGTAAATAAATAACATACATCTATGAGATAGAGAAGAGCGGATTATACTATTATTTATTATTTTGTGACATAATTAATTTTAACTTTCATCTTATTTAACTTTTTATTTATCTAAGATTTATTTAATCATAATATTAATCATAAGCACAATACTTTTTTATTTACATTTTCCGTTTATAATACATATAAACCTTTAGCAAAATATTTTGAAATATTGTATTATTAATATTGTTTTAATATCAATAAATTTTTATGTGGAAAAATCCTTTTACTTGAAAAATCTAATTAAATTGCATTGCTTGCAATAGAAAAACCGAGAGTGATATGTCAATCAGCGCCACGCTGGAGAGAATGGGAACTAACAAACTCGTCACACTACCTCTTACACATCTGTGTAACAGACGCTTACAAGATATCATTAAACTCTCAATAAGATGATAAGAGACGTCCGTAAGACCCTGACCCACACATCTCTATAGAACGTCCGTAAAGGCCTGACGGGCCTCACTTACACATTTCTTATCTGAAAAGTTCATATGAAGGATTTTCGAAGAACTCGTGCTAGATAAGACGGCACGAGACCTAAAGAGTCCATGCACACACGCACACACACGTATTATATATACACACACATCAACCAATACCTACTAATATATTTCTGAAAGGTCATTTTATTCTCAACACATCTCTGCAGGGCTACTTTATTATTAATATTGGACCCAAAAATCACTATATAAGCAACAGGTCCCACAGGGAAGTCAGTTTTGAGTTCATCAGTTGAGAGTATACAGTTCTACGAGTTAATATCGGCTCTACTAGTGAATTAGCAGTCTTGCAAGTGAATTCCATTTCTATCAGTGAATATCAGTCTCAAGAAGGATAAACTATTTTAACAAGAATCCAACGAATATTATCTATCGGTAAGCTTCAATCAAATCTATTCGTCAACTGAAACACAGGCACTCACTTAACTTCGGATTCGGAACTCACTGCACTTCGGAAAAAACGATCCTCTGATTTTCTTTAAACTCCCTATACTTATGTATTTTGACACTTATCAAAACACACATTTTTTGATGGAAGAATTTTTTTCTATGAGTGATATTTTCAGAGAAAATCAGTGATACATCCATTTTTACATATTACATATTACCATGATTTCCTTTTACCATAATTCCCGTTTATTATTTCCCTTTACGATTTCAAATTATTGTGATTTCCGTTTACCATTTCCTTTTAGCATTTACATTTGTTGTGATTTCCCTTTATCATTTATCTTAACTATGATTTTCCTTTAGCATTTCCCTTTATCATGACTTCTCTTAACTATTTCCATTTACCAATTCCCTTTATCATTTCTCTTTACCATTTCCTTTTACGATTTCCCTTATCATTTCAACTTTACTATTTCCCGTTACCATTTCCTTTTACCATTTCCGTTAACCATTCCCCTTTACTATTTCCCTTTGTCATTTCCCTTTACTATTTCCATTTATTATTTCCCTTTAATATTTCCCTTCACCTTTTCCCTTTGCTATTGCTCATTACCTCAATTTCCCTTTATCATTTCTCTTTACCATTATTTTACCATTATTCTTTACCATGAATTCCGTTTACAATTTCCCTTTACCATTTCTCATTGCCTTAATTTCCCCTTACCACTTTTCTTTAAAATGATTTTCTTCTATATTGATTTCCATTTATTTGTGAAGAGTTATGGTTTATAGTTTTTTTTTTAAATGAAAATTGATGTATTTCAAATTTTCTCGGAAATTATCACTCGTAGAAAACATGTTTGAAACATTTTTTTTAAGTTTTGCATATTAGTTGAGATAAAAGCAAAAACCATGATTTTTAAAGTTTTTTCATGGTTTTGAACAAATGGTTATTGAAAAAACACATACATAAACAGCATATGCATACATTCGATGTATATTTTCCTACGTTTCACTTCGCGTTTCACCTACTCTACGTAGGTTCCCTGTAAGGCCTCAACAGAGATCGCTTTATTCCAATTTCCACTATTTAATTTTTAATTCTTTATCTTCAGTGAAGTGGATAATACATATGTATGTATGAGATAAGTGTTTCTGCCTATAATTTTCTCAACAGCGACAATTGTTTGCCTTTTTCTTAGCGCGACACATGAGTAAGCAAAATGTAATTAACCACTGGTATCAGTAGTAAACGTTAGTCTGACGCGGCAGTAGTCACAATCGATATAAGTACGGCACACTGTAGTTCAAATCTGGAATTCACTGTTCATAATAAACCACAAATTACAATTTTCATATACATATATTTTTAGTGCGATTATATATATCTGTAAAAAAATAATGTAATAAAATATCACATTGTGGATTTTTATGAGAAAATAAAAATAAACATACAAAAATTATTGACTACATTTTTCAAAATTGCACTCATAGTGTATAAAATATTTCAATTGATAATATTCATTTCATTATTGAAAATGATTTTGATTATTTTTAAATTTTTAATTGCAACATTTTTTTCATACATGTTATTTATAGCAATTGCTAAGATTCATCATTACAGTTAGAAGCGAAACATTGACATAAGATAACAATTACACAGGCAAACAGAACAAATGTGCGAAGGCCAATAAAGCAACCTACTGCATTGTAGTCGAGCATATTCGAAATCCAAATTTTTGGAATTCTCTGCTTCCAAGTTATTTTTTTATTTCAACTTGTTTTGGGTTTAGGTGGAATATTTGAAAGTTGGCTATCAAAAACCTAAGATCTTTTTTTTAAGTTGTAGAGTCGATTTTGTTATAGCTTTTTATGTTAAAATAGTACATTTCGATACTAGTGCGGGAATGAGATTTTAGCCTTGTGTTAAGTGAATGTGAGAAGGTCACACAAGACATTCTTGCACAAATAAAGAACCGTATCTTTTTGACACAACATGGGAAAGCTTGAATTAGCGTACACTTTTTTGACTCTGCGTGTGCAAAATCAAATATTGCGTACAGAGTGTCAAAAAATATATTCCGAAGTTTCGATCGCGAAAAAAAAATGTCATAAAAGTTAATAACAGTCAAATTATAATATTACAATACCATTAACATTTTTCTCGTGAATGGATAAACGGATTTCAACAATTTTGACGTCATTTTTTTTATTTTTATAAATTCTAGAAATATGGTTTTGAATATACAAACATCGGATTTGTTTATACATATTATTATTAATTTTTTTACTTTCTCACCAGAGAAAGTATTATTAGTCAAATTTGACCTTTCTCTCGTTTTTGACAATTATCCGCGTTTTGAGATCTTCTGAACTCAAACAAACATGTCTTTAAGAATGTGTCTGTCTTCCTGTCTGGCAATGTGTATGTGCTTGTGTACCTGTAGATTTGTAACTTGTTAGCACGATTACATTCGCATGACTTAACAGATTGAATTGGCCTTTTTATTATACTGTTTTTATGTCTTAAAATGAAGTTCAAATTCGTTAGCTATAGCCATTTGCCATTTCCCTTTGCCATTCCTTTTGCCATTACCCTTTGCCATTTCCTTTACCATTCCCTTTGACATTTCCCTTTGCCATTCCTTTTATTATTCGCCTTGCCATTCTCTTTGCCATTTCCCTTTGCCATTCCTTTCACCATTCCCATTGCCGTTTCCCTTTACCACTTTCCTTTGCTATTCTTTTTGCCATTTCCATTTGACATTCCTTTTACCATTCCTTTTGACATTCCTTTTACCATTCCCTTTTCCATTTCCCTTTGGCATTCCCTTTACCATTCCCTTTGCCATTCCCTTTTCCACTTCCCTTTGCCATTCCGTTTACAATAATGTTCTTTTACAATGATTTCCATTTAGAATGTGAAGAGCCATGTTATACCATATATGGGTTTTTTAAAAATGAGAATCGATATATGTGATTTTCGAGGAAAGTATCACTCACAAAGAAAAATGTTTAAAACAAAAAATATTTATTTCGATGAAATCTATAACTTCTGTTAGAAACATTTCTTTAAATTTGGCGTATTTGCGAAGATAATCGCAAAAAACCATGATTTTTATGTTTTTTTCACTATCATTCTCGTAATCAGCGCGTCAATATACATAAGTATACGGAGTTTAAACAAAATCAGAGGTTTACACTAATCGGAATTCCACCCATAATTAATTACTCAGTTATTTCAAATAATACTGTACAAAACTATAAATGTAGTATTTTTTTAGAAAATAAAACTGTAAACGTAGTTAATTTTGAAAACAATCTAACAACTATTATTTTTTATAAAGCAAAACACATTTTGTAATTATTTAATTTATAAAATATAAAGAAACATTTTTTTTATAAATATATATTATTTTAAAAAATTGTTTAAGTTTTTAAAATTCATATCATATGAATAAATTATAAATTTTGTATAAGTAAATAAATTTCTTCTCTTCTGAATTGAAATACAAATTTTGTAATGTGCACATATTTAACACCGAGCGCGAAGCGCGAAAACCGAATCGCACGCACTCAAACTTACGAGCGAAGCGGGCAGATTTTTTTTCAGTAAAGTTGAATGTATAAAATTTAATGAGGAAAGACTGTTCTAAATACTGTTTTCGTGGCAGTCAGTTAATTGTAAAGTACACAACTGAAATGACGAAGCGGGTTGTTTGGAGAGCGCACATGTGCGATGGCATGGCAGTTTGCGAGATCTTACGCAACTGGAAAGGCACGAGTGACGCAGCAACACGTGGATTTGAAGCTCGGGCCACAAAACATATTCTAGTGGATACAGGGCTTTCGTCGGTGACAGTAGCAGCGAAGATTGTTGACATGATTTGTGGCCTAGCTCCCGTTTCTCAAAAGCGAGGCGATAGCATTTCCCTGTATATGTGCGTGAGCGAGAAAAGTTCATGGAAAGAGAAAAAAGATGTTTTAGGCTCGGTAATCAGCATTGTGTTGGAGTGGGAGAAGAGATCCGCCGTCTCTCCCCGTATATAAGCTTTGTGCTTTGTCGATTCTGTCATAGGTTGTTCCCGAACCGGGCAACTTTTCCAAGACTTGGCAAACCGCACACTGTAAGTTCCAATTGATTATTATTTTTATTAGTAAGACCCGAAGAACGATTTTGACGAATTTTCAAGTGCACAAAAAAAATCTGTTTGAATTTTGTGTGAATGTGGCGTATGTAGAGTGAATTTGGATCCGAATCGTAGTTCTTTTCACCTCTGATTGTGGAATATGAGGATACAAATTCAACGACTCTTGAAAAATTCACCTTTGGTGTCTAGATCGTGAGATATTTCCATTTAAAGTTTATCTAAAAGAACGGCCGAAATATTGTAGTAAATATTTAAATTAAAATGTGTATATCTTTGGGAGAAATGAGAGGAAGTGCATCTTGTCGCATGTCATTGAATTCGACCTTGAAAGCTTGACAATTTTAGGTAGAACAATTATCACTTTGCTGGAAAAATTTTTCATTATTTTTCATATCTTTTAGTTTGTTTTAGGGATTCGAAAGCAGCTTTGTACTTCTGGAATTATTATGAAAGTTAATAAATAATGTTAAAAATGATGTTATAGAATTTGTTGTGTTATAATGTGGTGCAATTAATTTGTTTGATTCATATATCGTAGAGTCTAATATTGAGTTTCTCGGTATCAACGATCGTATTTTTCGCTCAAGGTCGAAGAGTGTTACGAGGAGAGTTGCGTGGTTTGGAAAGCGTCAAAAGTGTAAATAAAAATCTTTGTGTTAAAAGTAGATTTTCGCAGATGTCTTTTTATAAATTACGTTGCTCTTTATTCACTAAGATTCAAGATATAACTAGTTCAAACCGCCTACTCCTTGATCTCATACGCCCGGGGTTGAATGAGCTCGTCAACAATTCGTTTGATCGATCACGTGCGCGACTCCTTTATGGGAGGATGCATCCTATAAGAGGTTCAACTCCGACACTAGTAGTGTAACAAAGTTCAAGTATAGCTACTGCTAAAAAGTATGAAACATATTTCCAAATTGTATGTCAATTCAAATAAAAACATAACAATAAAACATAAATTAGGGTGTTATATAAAGAAGTTAGAAAATTTTCCTAAACCTGTCGTTGTGTTGACTTGGGGTACGAAGGAAAAGTTGAGACCACCGCTTTTACAGCTGAAATAAATATTTTGACAATTATACCACCATGAAATACTTTTTCAAAAGATATAATTGATTTTTTTTTCATTTTTGTTAAGAAAACCAGTTTCCCGTGTGAAAAAGTTTTATAGCATTTCCCAGATCCAAACCAGACCGTCTAGATATCAGTCCTGGCAATGATCTGGCCGAATAGTCTGGGACTGACCACAATTTTAACGCTCATGTCAAGTCAGCACCATGACAAGCAGACTTACCAGGATTTGGCTACTTTATTTCTCTTAGATCTGAGATTGACGAATAAACACACTGGATTAAAAAGATAGACTAATAGAACTCGACAAGGTCAAGTCGACAATATGGCATCAAATCGTTAATACTGGCAAGCCTGACGACAAGTGGCTAAGCAGCCACTAATTATCCAAAATACATTAATAAATTTTATTTTTAAAAATGACAGGTCCAACATAACGGACCAAAATGATAAAAAGAAGCATAATTTGATTGAAAATTTTTTCTACAGATTTTTGGATTTGCTGATTATGAATCCAAAATGAAAATTGTAAAATTCAAGATGGTGGATCCAATATGACGGACCATAATAAAAAAGCCTGATTAATTTTATAACCTTCAAAATTTCCTTCAAATCGATATACTTAATGTTAATAATATTTTTTATTAAGTCTTTAAGAACATTAATTTGTTAATATACACTTTATATGAAAAATATTTTCAATTAATTAGACTTAGAAATCCTAAATCATGGAAGAATGACAAGAGTGACAAGTACCACACCTGGGCCAGTCTAGACTGCCAAGAAGACACTTGAAAATTTTTTTAGTCATGGAAAGCTGACCAGCCCCAACCTAGCCCCATACTAGACTGTCAAGATGACAGAAATTTTGTTTACATGGAAGGCTGACCAGCTCCAGATCTGGACCAGACCTGATAATAGAATGCCATGAAATTTTTATATACAGATTACAGCGAAGAAAGGAGGGAAAAGGGTCTACAAAATTATTACTTTCTTATTGCCATAGGGAGAGGAAATGAAGGGAAAAAAGTTCAATTAATAGTTGAGAAATATCCCTTATGATTTGAAACCATTACCTGTCTCATTGAAATAAGAGATGACGTCAACTTTTTCTTAGAGCTCCAGAATCACTTCAGAGACGTTTCTAATGCTTCTATTGACAATGATCTTTTGAACGATTTAACCCTTACTTACCACACCTTTCGCGGAGTAAAACGCTTGCCAAAGTGCGGGGTGTCGGCGGCCACCCCAGCCATAAAAACTTGGTTTGTCTCAAATTATTGGCAAATATTGATTTAAAGCGATTTCCTTCACGTTTCGGTATTTATTTAAATTAAGAGGAAAAGAAACCTGCGGTGTAATCCACCCCAATGTAGCAAGCAAGGGTTAAATTATTAAATATGTGTTCAAGCCCAGTAAGAAAAAAACCATGAACATCCCAAGGACGTCCTAGCGAAGTTCCTAGGTCGTCCAATGTCAGTCCAATCAACATTTCTGATTGTGAGACGTCTCATGACCTAAAGATATTCCATCGACATATAGAAATGGACTACGGGACGCTGTAGGAAAGCGTGTAATGATGCGATCGAGAGAAAAGTTGCAACGGTGGGTAATTTTGTCTCTTTCTGACCGAAGATAATTGGTTGAAAGTATTTCGGTGGGTGGAGCTTGGGTGTAGCTCAACCAATTAGCTTCGGCTAGAAAGAGACAAAATTACCCATCGTTGCAACTTTTCTCTCTGACGCATTATTACACGCTTTCCTACAGCGTCCCGCAGTCCATTTCTATATGTCGATGAGATATTCTAGAGATGTAAAGACATACAGGATGTTTAAAAAGACCCGGAACGGTTGGATATTTCTTCAGGTAAAATATTTTTCAAAAAAGTGAAGGTCATTCCTGAAGTAAATTTCAACGGGGAATGAATTGTTGACCTTAATTTTGACCTTGAAGTTGACCTTTATGGCTTTTTGAAGGTCAACTTTTTTTTTTAATGGAAGCCCCCTTTTCTTAGATATTTTTTTACCTATGACTTGGGTACATACTTGAACGTACAGTTTTCCGCTCTATCGATTGCAGATTTAAAAAAAGGGGGTTTCGATTTAAAAAAAAAACAAAGTTGACCTTGAAAAAGCCACGAAAGTCAACTTCAATGTCAAATTGAAGGTCACCATTGAATTCCCCGTTGAAATTTAATTCAGGAGTGACCTTCAGTTTTTGGAAAAATATTTTACCTGCGGAAATATCCAACCGTACCGTGACTTTTTAGATACACTATATTTGAAACCAATTATTTACACTACATAAACAAACAGTAAAAAATGTTTAAGTACCATATAATAATAGTATCAAGAATACATTGGAGTTATTCTTTTTTGAGTGGCATTGCACAACTCTAATTGCAATTATAGCCTTATTCCTTAATTGGTATAATATACTAATCTACTATATACTAATTATACTTCTACACTTCTATTTTCTTCTACATACCTCACTAATAAGTTACCTTCACAAGTGTCATCTTAAATATCTGTAATTTCACTTTTACCATCCGCTTTGTCACTTTCGTTTATTGTTGTTCAGTGTTCAGAGCGTAATTTCTTTTATTCTGTATAAGTTTTACTCCTTATTTGATTTAACGCCCTTTTTCCACGATTCTACAGTGAATTATAATTTATACTTCTTTTATTTATAATAAATTCAATGGGATTTATAGTCAACAACTTTAGAAAGCATCAAACTTTTATTGGAACATATGCTATAAAACTCGCAATATAGAGTAGTAATATTAAAACTTGGGTGTACTTCCGGAAAGATCAATCCTCTGATTACTTATGTATGTATACTAATGTATTGTGATGCGCTGATTACAAATATAATAGTCAAAATTGGCTCAAAGATTTTCATGGTGAAACCATGAAACTATGAAAAGCAACCAGAAAAGTAATGGTTTTTTTTCGTTTTTAGATCTCGTCGAAATACACAATTTTTACAGCAAGAATTTTTTTATACCAGTGATAGTTTCCAAGAAAATCAGTAATACATCGATTTTTATAAATTACCCTGTACCATGATTTCCTTTTATCATTTCCCTTTACCATTTCCCTTCACTGTTTCCCTTTATCATTTCCCTTAACCATTTTCCTTTACAATTTCCCTTCATCATGATTTCAGTTTACCACGATTCCGCTTTATCATTCCCCATCAACACGATTCTTAATCCTCTTTATCATTTCCTTTTAACATTTTCCTTTCTCTTAATTCCCCATTTGCATTTCCCTTATAAATTCCCGTTTACCACGTTTCTTTAAAGTTTACCATTTCCCTTTATATTTCCCTTTACCATTTCCATTTATCGCGATTTCCCTCTACAATATGATTTGAGATAGTCGTAAAAAACCACACTGAGAAAAAAATTTTTTGGATCCAAAGAAATGTATTTCTTTGGGTCCATTGCTTTCAGTCAAAGGAATTATTTACGTGATTTTATTGTATTTTGTTTAGAGTCAAAAAATTTGTTCATTGAGTCAAAGAAATAATTTCTTTGGGTGCTATTTCTTTGACACAAAAAAATAATTTCCTAATTTCGGAGTCTTAGATTATTAAGACAAAGAATTGATTTCTTTGAGAGGAAGAACCTAATTTTGTTGAGTCTAACTTTTGTACTCAAAGAAATATTTCTTTACTTCGATGTTATCGAAAATTTGAATTAAAAACTATGCTTTGTAAATTTAACAATTGACTAATGCCTGGATCAAGTATTATGGTTTCTTTGATTCAAAGAAATAGTTTTAAAATTTAAGGAGATATTATTTAATTCAAAAAAACATTTATTTCATATAGTGGAGTTGATACTCTTGTTTCAATAAAACAGTTCATTGATCAAATGAAGTAATATGTTCATTTAAGTATTAATTTTTTTACTTTAAAGAAATGTTTCTTTTGATGGATAAAGTGGAGTGATTCAAATCAAAGAAATATTCAGAAAAC
>UCOK01012651.1:0-15030 GCA_900474325.1 Synergus umbraculus
GTTATAAAGGTTATGTTCGTTTCTTGATATTATATGAACGATAAACGAAATAAATATATAAACGGTATTTCCAGTAATTGTTTGAAAAATGTGTAATCAAATTTTGAGGAGGAAAAGTATAGGTAAGTATCTTTTAAATTTTTAATACGATAAAGAAATCATGGAAGTAACATAACTTGATTGAAAAGTTTAAAGTTTTTCGGAGCGTCAACATGAACAATATTATAATTTTATTAAAAGTTATTATGAGGTGATTTAGTTATTCTAAAATATTTACATAGAAATTAGTAAAATATGTATTTATAAGTTTTTATAAGCACCAAAACAAACGAACGTAACCTCTCTAACTTACATCAATTTGACAAACTTTCTCACTCGCACACCTTTCCCATGAATTGGAAGAGTGTCAACTGCGCCCATGCGTACTCGATTTCGGTATTCCTGAGAATAAGTCAGGCACTTACGGTCGAATTTTTATTTCCCAGTGGCGCTACGGAGTTCAATCTCCTTATTATTCCTTCGTGACTTTTTCTCACCAGCACAAACTATACCACTTTTTGGCCAAATGGAATCTTGGTCAATCGAGATTTTGTTCGATTCTATACCTACCTATCAATTCTCAGCTATCTATTTATTAATGTATTATTTTCTGGTCGTACTGTCAAAATATCTGCCATTATCGACGCATATTTATGCACCTCCGTCGCTTCATATATTCGTTTTACCGAAAAACTTGTGAGTCTTGACCTGTTCTACACCTAATAATTTGTACATCCACGCATATTGCAAAGGTATACTCGAATTACTCTCTATGTGTTCTGACACTCAGAATCTCGTACAAATGCGCAACTTTTGAATCATGTGAGCGTTTGTAAAAAATTTCGTAAATAGACTGATATAAAATGCAAAAGTAGTATCCAAAAATTCTTTAGTTTAATATATGTTAGATTTCCAAAAAATTTGATAAATAAAATATAAAAAATCATTGAATAATTTACAAAACAATTTAAGAAGGTTATGATTTCAATTATTATAAAAGACTCCTATCAATATTATTTAATACGTAAATTGTTTGTTTGATATAGATTGTGCTTCTTAATAACAGTTATTTATGTTTCTTGTCTGAAAACCTAATATTATTAGTTATTTTATAAATTATAAAATTGAAAAAAATGCGAAGAAACCGGGCAACGTTGCGGAAGTCAGACAACATTTTGTTTTCATAGTAGTCAGCTGCAGTATTTGTGAATATTCAAAAATCGTCTGGTAAATCGGCTATATCTACCTGCTCCAAAGGAAATGCAGGTTGCAACGTTGCCACGTTTCTTTAGTTTTATTGATTTTATTTGTTGACAACTGATTTTTTGAGCTTCAAAGTTAATTTATAAAAAATTGAACCCGGGTAGGTACCAATTTTTTATTTTTACCGAGACAAGTAAGGTTCATTCTTTAATAAAAATAGTTTTTTGCGTGTTTAAGTTCGATTTTCGAAGAGAAATCTTCAGTTATGTGATTTTGCTTGGTTAGTTCCATAAGATACAATGTTAATTTAAAAGCTTATAATTTTTATACCAAGCGGTAAAAAATTCCAAAAAAAATTCTAAATGACGCGGAATTAATATAACTTTAACATATTTCAAGGGCAGTCTAAAATCTTGGATTTTACCTTACGCATGTTCCTTCTTAACATCAACCGATTTCGCTAAAATTGGATGAAAAACATTTTTTGTGTTATTATAACAAAATAGGGGGTTGAGACCAAGAAGAAGAAGACCAAGAGAAAAATAAGGACCACCCATGGGCATTGCATATAGAAAAGAACATAGAAAGGAAAGTAGTGCGACGACGGCCAGGAAACGGTCGTCAGTGTCACTAATTTTTCTATAAAATACATATCTAATTTTGACTGGTGTGAGAGTGTAACGAATGTATATTTGAATGAGTGTAACTCTATTTGTATGAATTAAAGATACAATATTATGTGTGAATAAAGTGTAGTTCACGGCAGAGATGAGGTGGGAGATTGCATAAACATTTAGACACTATTTTCTTGCAAATAGCATAATTCAAATTCTGTTAATGATAATCGAGTGAAATTTTTATAGATTATAGATAAATATCCACCATTTCATATTAACGAGATTAAACGCGCGCTCCGCGCTCACATTTGCTACAATATTTATTTAAGATTTAAGATTTCCCGCGTCACGAGCCATATTCAATATACGCCGCGTCATCACTTTCATCTGACCAATAAGGAAAAAGCGTTACGTTACTAATGATCTTTTTATAATAGGATCATATTAACTAGACAGATGAGCGATATTTGTTAAAAAAAGGCATTTTTAATAACAATTTTATAAACAATTGGAAATTTTTATGTGTTCTCGATACGCGACTAAGCTAAAATTTTATAAACATGTAGATTGAACCTTCAGCTTTAAGTTCCTAAAGGAAAAAAATTGTATTTGACCTTAGGAGTGTGGAAAACGAAATTTTTCCTCGCGCCATACATCGGCGGGCGAGCTCGGCACTGGAACCAGACGCGGCGTTTGGATCGAGATTCAGTGTGATGTGTTTGTTTCGAAATTAGGAAGATAAAAAACTGTCATAATTTGGTAAAAATGTAATTATTATAATGCAAAGTAATATAAAATATAATAAAGTATCCCTACTTTTTCTTTCTAACAATGATTTGATTGAAATATCTTGGATCTTTAGAAAAAAATTTACACTGAACTGTTGTTTTATTCTTTGCCGTAAAGCTTAACGGGTATTTCTGGCTGTAATTGCTTGGCTAAAGCGAGTTTCCAATTTTTTTTCGTGAACATTGTGATAGAAGAATTTAAGTAGTTCCCATCAACGAGTTGTAAGTTTGCTTTATAAGCATTTCTTTTCACAGCATCCCCAATCTCATCACACACCCATTTTCCATGCGATGTCGCGAAAAAATTCCACTCTGCTTTCATACCAAAATCTTTTTCATGATTTGTAAGGGCAAGTACATAAGCTTTGAATTTTCATTCTTTGAGAAGTTATAGTCGAAAAATCAATTTTACAAAAATTCAAAATCTACATAAAAATTTTAAAATTCAATATTTTGAAAAATCCTTTGGCACGTTTTGACATATTGGTGGTGCCAATATACCCTACAAATTTTATCAAATTATCTACAACTGTCTTATCGAAAACAAAGCTTCCCCTATAAGGAAGCAAAATGCATAGTTTTCAAACTACAGAGTAACAAAGTATCCGTGACCCACGCGTTGAATGTGTGACAACTAGTATTGTACTTCTGATTGGTCAACTTTGTTACTTTGTAGTTCGAAAACTACGCATTTTTCAACATTTTGTTATGGGAGTTTTCGACTTAGTTTTTGCTCTAGTATTTGTAGTTTCACGATGGCAGATAGCTCGAGAAACACCCTGTATAACCACCACTCGTGCTAATTAAAATTAAAAGTAAATTATTATCTTTACACAATTTTAATGTATATATGTTTTGTACAGATATAAGTTGGGTTTGTGACGGAATGGCACATTGCTCTGATGCTTTTGACGAAGCTAATTGTTGCCGACCCGGGCAATTTCAGTGCAAAGTCACAGGCGTTTGTATCTCCAAATCTACCCTCTGTGATGGCTGGGAAAACTGTGCAGATGGAAGTGACGAAAATACTTCTGTTTGCGCCTCTGAGAATAACCATCAACGAGACCCAACTCTGGTAGTAGACTCCGGAAAAAGTACCTACATCGTTGTCATTTTAGCAGTTTTTATTGTTTTTCTTGGTGGAGGACTATCCGTTTACTACTGTCGTAAAAGAATTTCAGCTAATAGCGATCTACCTGATATTTTGTACGACTCCGCAGGAGATCCTCTTTCCCCGAAACCAAGTAGACTTGTTAAACCCATTTCATCGCAAAAAAATAACAGAAAGGACGTTAAACCAGGATTGGATACAATAAGAATGTCCGCTTTGAATGGAAGCAGCATTGGATCAAGTTACGATCGCAGTCATATAACAGGTATTTATTATTTCACAACATAAAATCATAAAAGAATGATTAATTATACCTGCTTTACCCATGGAGTTTAGATGAATCCAAATCCTAAAGCATAATCATTATATCAGTTTTTAGAGATAATTAAGCTTTTTGGCAATTTTTTGTAAGAAAAGTAGGATGCGAACCTTACGCTGTAATGACTTCTAATAAAAAACTGTTTCAAAGGAAGTATTGAATGTCGGTTTTTAAAAATTCGAAAATACCACATTCGAACCGACAAAATGCACATGTCTAATACATGATGATATCGATGGGTTCTACGAAGTATGTGCTATAGTTTTTTCTTCTCATACAAAAGAGTTTATCTGCGTATTTTGAATAAGAAGTACGCTAACGTTTCGTTCACGATGAGAACTAGTTTAACTTTATGTGTTACAGCATGAAGTTAGACTACTTCTGCACACTGTTCTTACAACCCATTCATATGAATTTAATATTATCTCTCAAATACTCGAAAAATGCCTGTTTGAGATGTTTCCACATGTGGGACGCCAAGTTTAGGGACGTGTATTCAATACATAATAATGGTTTCAAAGTTTGTCTCAAAAACTATAAAATTCATGAGAAATATTTAAATTTTTCTGATATATTAGTAGAGGAAAATGTTATTACACACGTGTCTCCCTATATGTTTTCGATGGCTACGATAACCGAATGTCTCATATTTTTCATCAAGTTCTGATCATTTTTTAGCTCTTATCTTTTCATAAAATCTAGAACAAAAGCCACACTACTCTTTTGTCGAAACGCCATAATAAAAAATTAAGAACTTTTTTTGCAAAGTGTGAAATTGTTACAGAAAATGTGATGTATCAGATATCGTACCTGATAAGAACTTTCATATTTCATAATAAAAATCAATGAAAAGATGATAATTCCATATAGCACATAAAAAAGAAGTTGTTATCAGAAGGATTTATTAATTACTTCGTTTTCAAATAGTACACTCGAATCTCTCAATATCAACCTTCCCAATATTAACAATCTCCCAATATCAACCGCATTCCTTTCTCATTATCAACCTATAGTTACCCCAAATATCACTGGATACACTGCGCATGAGTTGCGCGCTCGGAATCTGATTGGTTGTTATTTAAAATTTGAGAAAAGGAATTTCATTTATATTGAGCGAGCGTCTGGTCTGGATTTCGTTGATATTGGGAGATTCGAGTGTAAACAGTAATTTTGTATGGTTTTCAGATACCGTAACAATTGGATAGTTTGCATTTTTTAAGAAAAACTATTATTTTTTGCTATGTTATGTTTAATGTGTTAATAGTTTACAGTATTGTTTTACTTTACACACATTCAGAAGAAATCACCCGGAAAATCAAAAATTAAAAACGCTTTTATGTGCTACAGGTCCTTTAAGTGAGAATTAAGCTTGAATATTTATAGGGCGCCTTTCTTTAAGGCCAATAAACCTAAAAATTGTGAAAAGAAATAAATTTAAAAAAAAATATTTATATATTATATATATATATTTTTTAATGTTTATGTTTATTTATAAAGTCGATTCATTACATGACTTTTAAATTTATAGGTGCATCAAGTTCAACACGAGGTAGCTCTACAGGCGGATATCCACAAGAAACATTAAATCCACCACCTAGTCCCGCAACAACAGCTAACTCTACTAGATGTTCCAGCAGTAATGCTTCGCGGTGCAGGCCATATAGACATTATAGAAGTATGAATGCACCACCACCACCAACACCGTGTAGTACAGATGTGTGCGATGAATCGGACAGTAATTACCCTACACGTTGGAGATATGAGACAGAACCTTTTCCTCCACCGCCCACTCCAAGATCTGTTTACCACAGCGACGTTGCAATAAGTTGCCCACCTTCTCCAAGTTCTAGGTCATCTACTTATTTTCATCCTTTGCCACCTCCACCTTCGCCAGTTCCATCTTTTACAAAAAAAGACTATTGAATTCTAGAGTTTATATGTTTATAGTAAATTCTATGTTTATTTTTAAACATACATTTTTTTCTCAAAGTATTTCTAGTTTCTCATCAAGTTTTTTTTTATGGCTATTATGATACTTACCGCACTGAATAGTGATTTTTTTAGAGATTTTCTCAAAATATAAGTGAACAGTTATTTCCTTACCAGGAGTTAAATTGCTCATAATGTTAAAGGGGTTAGTACCAAAGTTTTCACCTTTTGGTTAAGAATTTTTTTTTCAAATTAAAATTTATATTACAGATTCTAACTTTTTACATATGAATATAGATATGAAACACTATCACAAAAATTTTTTTTTTATAATGATAAATCTGCCTGGTATGGCTGCTGGAAGTTTCCCATTTTAAAAACTGGTCGCCATGATATCTCAAGTTTGGAGGCTTGGAAACACAAAAACCTAAATAGTTGAAATCAGAATAAAAATAAATATAAAATGGCCGACTTGAAAATTTTTCACTTTTTTTTTTAACCGTAAAATGTTTTTAAAAAAGGGTTAAATATTAATCAATAATTATGACTTTGGTTCATCTTATGAAGACATATGTTTAGAATAATATATCCAGGCGTCCAGGTTGAAAAACGTTGTTTCGAGAAAAACGTGTTTAAAGTTTTTAATTTTAATCTATAGTTTTTCATTTTAATCTATAAGTATCTTTTAAAATACTTTATTTACGAAAAAATGGTTTAGACAAAAGTTGACCAGGACCAAGAAGGCCATTTAAATGTACCATCATTTTGATATTGAGTTCAATTTTCAAGGTCATTTCAAGGCCAAGACAATTTTTTTAATAAGAACCCCTATATTTAACTGCGGATTTAACTGTGTTTTTCGACCTCTTCTCGACATTTATGACCAAAATAACGATTAACCCAATAATTCTACATATATTTATTAAAAGAATTTGAACTTTTTAGAAAATCGATTTATCAAAATTTTTCTTTGGTACTAACCCCTTAAGGGCGTTGGATAAAGCGAACTTGTAAATTTTTTCGGATGCCTCCCATTTTCATTACGGTCCCGTCCTCTCAAACGCATAATAAAAGGTATGGCGAGTTTGAAACACATAACTTGAATGTTTTTTTTATAGACAAAACACAGACTGTAAATAAAACTAGGGGTGCCTTGTGAGCACATTCTCATCACATTATGCGCGCTTGCACTCGCTTACCAATCTTCATCTCTGATATATAATTTTACTTAAATTACTTTATTTTTATGTGAAGAAAACTAATTTACTTAAGGTTCTATCGACCTTAAGGCCATGTAAGACTTACCCGATCCCTACCTTATCGAAATTTTTTTGTCTGCAACGCTACGTCCACATTTATTGAGATATGAAATTGAAAATTTCTAAAATTAAAGAAAATATTCTAAGGTATGTTTATCTGGTCTTAAATTTTTGTAAAAATAAAAAAATAATTTTTCAACAAAATTTTTTTTACAAATGTCAATATTTAAGACCAGATAAACGTACCTTAGTGCTTTAGCTTTAATTTCAGAAATTTTCAATTTGATATCTCAATAAATGTAGACGTAGCCTTGCAGACAAAAAAATGTCGGTAAGGTAGGGATCGGGTAAGTCTTACATGGCCTTAAGGAACACTTTCTCATTAGTGCAGATCAGTTTTAATTATCTTTCTTTTTTTGAATTTTTGAAAAGTTATATATCTGACAATGTTTGTTTTATAAAAAAAAGTTATAATGATAAATTGTTCGACTAATTGAATACTATGAATATCATTAAACAGAATTTGTAAATTAAAAAAAAATTTTTTTCGAACTTTAAAAATTATCCAAATTTTTTAATTTTTATCAAAAATGTCTGGCTAACGAACTTGACCTTTATTTTAGGACAATAAAAGAATATACCAAAGGCCAATCAAATCGGTCAATTCTTTCGAAAGTTATCGTGCTAACAAACTAAAATCTACAGACAGACGGACAGACACATTCGTAAAAACATGTTTTTTGGGTTCAGGGGGTCACAAAACGTCGACATTTGACAAAAAATGGGGGGGTCAAATTTTACACAAAACTAATACATTCTTTGATGAGAATGTAAAAAACGCGTTGTAAAAAATTTTTGACGGAAATAAATTTTATTATTACGACGCGAATTTCACCACCCGATGCGAAAAAAGAAAGGAATATACTTATAAAATTTTCGTCAACTAGACGATGAAAAATGACAGGTAATGAGATGTTCGCTTTATCCAACGCCCTTAAGTCAATTACAGAAGTTTATTTGAATGAGAAAGAAAGTGTGGAACATATATTAGATAGAGAATTAATTAAAATTTTTGATCGTTATTTTTTCTCTTGTACGTTCATGTATAATGGGACCATGTTATAGATTATAGTGTATGATATATTTGCTTCTTTGCATGTGAAAATCGTGAATTCTTTGTGAATTCTTTGTAAGTGCCAAGCTCCGAATTTTATAGGAGACACAAAAAATCATCTAACTTTCATTTAATTTAATAAGAATAATCCATCTCCGAGAAAATTTTTGTCAAAGGAACGGCCTATCTCAACATATTCGATTTTGATACATTAAAAATTGTGAAACTTTTTTATTTTTGGATTAAAAAAAAAAATAGAAAGTGCTTTTGAGCCATTAGTTAGGTTTATTGAATCGCGAAAAGAGCGCTTCAAGAAATAACCATGTGCAAGAAAATCGATCGATTTTCAAGATCGACACTTTTCAAAAAAAAAGAAAAAACAATTTTAACACTTAAAAATTGCATAACTACTACGTTACAGTATGGACAATACTTTTCTGCGTTTTCGAGCTGAAAACGCTCCAAATTGTAAAGAGATCTATTTCGGTTTATATAAGAGCTGTAATTAAGCACCGTCAATCGGCGCTGTGTAACGTAAGGCTAAAATTACTTTTTTTTTTATTTGACACATTATCAAATCTCAAATAATGTGTCAAGACTTATTTGAACCAGTGAAATCTGCTAAGCCCTATTTTGAGAACGAATAAAAAATTTTTTTACAAAAAAAAGTTGCTGTAGTATTTAAAATATTCTTTGTAGTAAATTATATTGAAATACGAAGCAATTCTGTGCCAGGTTTCATTTGTTGAGAGTTTGCTGAATACAAAAAAAATTGGTCAAAATCAGTTAATTTTGCAAGCTTTCGCTGAATTATCTTTTTTAAAATATAGTACATTGTACAATAAAATACAAAACAAAAGATTCCATTGCCTGAAAAAAACAAAAATTTTCTTAAACTAGAATATATTTCCTATACAATGACCTTTGATTGTAAAAAAAAAAATTAAAATGTAAGAAAATGCAAAATTATATTTTTCATCCAATCGGAAAACTGGAGCGTCATTGTATGAAAAAGCAAATGCGCAATAAGATAAAAAAGAACAAAGTCAATCGGATGATTTTTTAACGAGTTACAGCTGCAGTAAATTTGAAAAATGTAGTTTTGAAAAAAAACGCGTTTAAAGGTAGGGTAGGTTGCCCGGTTGTGGGTATCACCCGGTTGTGGGCACCCTAGCATAACTTTCCACAATGAGCAGAAACAGTTAATCTGACGATTGACCTTGGTGCGCTATGTTTACACGATGATTTTGTGCTGACACCGAAGTAAATAAAAGCATTCGCCTAGTAGCTACAAGCGATTACATGTTTTTATCCGCGAAAATCGACAGTGATGTAGTTTCTCCTTGTGTTTGAAGTGCGATAAATCGAAGTGAATGAAGGCAAGAAAAGTAAGTATCATATATTTATGAAGGGAATTTAATATATTTTGTGATATCATATCGGTTTCATGAAAATGTTCGCACTAAAAAATGTTCTGGTCATTTTTTGAGAGCTCTGCATTTTCCAGTAGTGGACACCAAAATTTTATCAGATGTGGGCACCTTGCTTTTTTCATTTAGCGCGTGTGTGTGTCCGAAAAACTGTCAAAAATTATTATTAGTGTTAACATAACTACTCCTGACGGGGTCCAAAGGTTAAAAAAAAAGAAATAAATAAAAAAAAAATTTAATGTAACACGTGCCATCGGCCAATGCATTTGAGATGCGCTGACATGCATGCCGGTTATTACACCTGCATACACTGCTATTCCGACGACGAATAATTTTTATTTTCATTCTTATATTTATTTCTGCTGCTATGAAGGCCTATTTGATTATTTTTCATTAATCTTTGTGTCACTATAGGTTTGAAAGTGAATAAATTTCATTTTTTCCTCCATTTCGTGGCGTTTGATTTCATATTTTTCAATACATATTTAGAAAACTTTTCAGAGGTGTCCACAACCGGTTAAAAAAATTTTTTCGGTCGAAATCGAATACTTTATAAAAAGTTGAATATTTTTTTTTATACAACAAAAACGAATCAATCCTATCACTAGTACTTAGCTAAGGTCTCTAGCTTTTTATTGATATGCTTATTGCTGCATAAAATTTATTTGGTCAAAAGTTATAAAGAAAATACCTAACTATGCCCATAACTGGACCACCTTCCCTACGAACCTTAAGGGCATGTGTTACTTACCATATGAGCAAGTTTTTAAACCCGGTCTTTTTTCTACAATTTTTACATTTTAAAAAAAATTTTAGTCAACATACGTCCGTGTTCACGTTCTTGGCGGATGTTGACTATAATTTTTTTGAAAATGTAAAAATTGTAGGAAAAAAACCGGGTTTAAAAACTTGCTCATATGGTAAGTAACACATGCCCTTAAGTAACGCGGTTTTCTAACTCTGAAACTCAGAAAATGGTTGTAAACGAATACAGTGTTAAGATATGTATACCGATTTAATGATTTTTTAGGTGAAAAGGTTTGTCAATAGAATAGAATGTTGAGAGACGATTCTTACCTTGACAGTTAACACTGCGTATTATTGAGATGTTTTTTTTAAGGTCGAGTAATAGACCCAATTCAAAATATAGTAATATATAAACATTCTAACATGCTGATCAGTATATATTATAATCTATTACACTCATCTCGCGATCGACGGCACCGCTCGGGTTTTATGTGCCGTCGATCGGTCGAGATTATAATTGCTCGAGCAAACACTCTGACGTCACCACTCAGGACCGGAGATATATGTAGACTTTAAGATTCGCTAATTCCTATACTACGCAGGCCACGCAGTACGGCGCTGAATTTCGAGCGCCGGCACTTCAGTGCAGGCTCTCAAGGGACGCTCGGGGGGGACGTAGAATTAGCCAAGCGTGAAATGCACGAAGAAATAATAAGGAGACCGAACTCCGTAGCGCCACTGGGAAATAAAAATTCGACCGTAAGTGCCTGACTTATTCTCAGGAATACCGAAATCGAGTGCGCATGG
Organism: Synergus umbraculus; assembly: GCA_900474325.1. NCBI lineage: Eukaryota > Metazoa > Arthropoda > Insecta > Hymenoptera > Cynipidae > Synergus > Synergus umbraculus. Next base: position 11,364 of record UCOK01012651.1, read on the forward strand.
GCGCAGTTGACACTCTTCCAATTCATGGGAAAGGTGTGCGAGTGAGAAAGTTTGTCAAATTGATGTAAGTTACAGAGGTTACGTTCGTTTGTTTTGGTGCTTATAAAAACTTATAAATACATATTTTACTAATTTCTATGTAAATATTTTAGAATAACTAAATCACCTCATAATAACTTTTAATAAAATTATAATATTGTTCATGTTGACGCTCCGAAAAACTTTAAACTTTTCAATCAAGTTATGTTACTTCCATGATTTCTTTATCGTATTAAAAATTTAAAAGATACTTACCTATACTTTTCCTCCTCAAAATTTGATTATACATTTTTCAAACAATTACTGGAAATACCGTTTATATATTTATTTCGTTTATCGTTCATATAATATCAAGAAACGAACATAACCTCTCTAACTTACATCAATTTGACAAACTTTCTCACTTCCCATGAATTGGAAGAGTATCAACTGCGCACATGCGCACTCAATTTCGATATTCCTGAGAATAAGTCAGGCACTTACGGTCGAATTTCTATTTCCCGATTTGAGAGGCCTCCCACGGGCAGTTTGGTCTCCTTATTATTCCTTCGTGGTGAAAAGTGCCGTCGATCGAATGGAATGTCTTTCAGCACATGTTACACACGATATTTTTTGCAAAAAATGCATGAAAATGTTATGAAAAGTACAATATCGTGGTCCGCGGGGGGGGGGTGTCCAGGGCGCAGCCCTGGTGGGGGTGCAGCGGGCGAAGCCCCCCGACTGAAAAAAACCAAATATTGAGTTGCAATATTATTGGTTTAATATTCTAATAATATTACAGTTAGTTGATAGTAACATTACAGTTAGTTAAATGGAAAATTTTTGTGTTTTTGTTGTGAACAACTTCAGTGTTTTGTGTTTTTTCGACTCTAGATTGCTTTAGTGGTATGATGTTCAAATCATAATTATCGTTCGAAGTTGATGCGTTTAGGTTAATAGATTCAGTTATCAAATGTAATATTTTCCTTTTGTTATTGATGTAGTTTTCGATGTAACCCTCAGCAACTGATGTTAACTTCCATCCACCGTGCTGTTTGATGGTAGTAATGTTGGCACCGGAGTTTGCAAGCAAGGTTGCAGACGTTCGGCGAAAGGCGTGACCCGTGATGAGCTGGCATCTGGTAGAGATTTAAATACTCTGCGCTTTGTTGAGGCATAGCACCAAATTTGTTTATGCCAATAGGTTGGATAGTGCACTTTCCCTTTGCGTAATTTAAAAATAAACGGTGGCTCGTTGCATCTTTTGGTCGAAGGGCTTGATATTTTTTTACAATATCATAAAATTTTCCATCGATAGTAAACGATCTTGGAATTTTCGTCTTCGTATTTGGAATTTTTACGAGCAGCATTGATCCATGGGCTGTTACGTCGTTTATCGTTGTTTTGGTCATTTCCTTGCACCTGCAGGCCCCAAGGACACCGAAAATCAAAGCAACCTGTAAATAAGATTTCATTTTTATATAATTTGTAGAATTTTTCTCATGTATTTGTAACCATGTGTGTGCACACTTTTTTGCGCGCGCGTGTTTGTGTGTGTTTGTGTGTATGTGTCAAGTTACATACGTTAAGGGCGTTGGACCAAATTCTAACTTCAAAATTCGACTTCTTCATTTTACTCAACGAAATTTATAGATAAATATTTTTTCGCTCTGTAGCGTTAATCTTTTTTTAATATAAAACTGCATACAGAGCAAAAAAAATATTTAGTTTTGACACTTATTTCGTGAAATGAGGAATTCAAAATTCAATATTTTCATTTTAGTTAAAAACTATCTGAATTAGATATTTTTACGCTCTCCACGTATAATTATAGTTAAAAATTGATTAATTCTACAAAGGGAAAAAATTCCCAATTTCATATTTGTTGAGTAAAATGAAGAAATCGAATTTTTAGATTAGAACTTGGCTTCAACACCCTTAAGCAAGAATTTTAACCTCCAAATGTCTAAAATTTAATACTTTTTGTGTAAGAGGAAAAGTTCAAGTTTTAACCACTGTAATTAGCACTTCAAATAAAAAAACGAAATACTGCTGTGTTGCAGAAAAAATCTAAATTTAATTTTTCTATAGAAAATTTAAATTTGAATTTTGAGGATAAGGATCTTGCTCAGCAAGCTTAATATAATTTATCGATATTTTGTAACATTTACTTTTGTTGCAAGATATTCCTGGTCGGGAGCATCATTTAGAAATTTTTCCACATCTTCGCTTATCAAAATTTTTGACTTTTTCCTTCCTCATAGAGGAAGCTTTGTAGTGGTGACAAAATCCAGTTTCCTAAAAAATGTTTTTTTTGAACATATTTCAAGAGCAATATATCTAAGGTAGTGGACCCGATACTCGAACATTTAACGGTTTAGTGTCAACTCTTGCCCATTTAAAAGCATTTTTAAAGTATTTAAATTCGGAAAAAACGTATGAAGCTATTTTTAGTTGTAAAGATAAACATTCTTTGAACTATTTAAACAAGAAAATATAGATTTTTTAAACATTAACTTAAAAAATATATATATTTAAAGATTGACTCATAAGGAGCAGTAGTCGAACGTGTTTTTGCCCCTGGGAGCAGTTGTCAAACAGGCAAGGACCCACCCAGGAAACAAGAAACGATTGAACTGGAGCGCCTTGAAATGTGTATCTTAAAATTCCAGATTGAGAAAGTTGCATTTCAATTGTTTTTTTGACTCTTTGAATTGGTCAGCTATTAAATCTGCATAGCCACATTCGGAGATGTACTCGTTCTATCGTTTTAAGATATTCTGAATAGGAGAACATAACCTCAAAAAATTAATTTGATTTCAATTGGTGATTTACGATTCACAGAAGAAACGCATGAATCGTTTCAAGTACTCAATGAAATGGAGTTTGAAGGATTTCAAACTGAATGGTAAAGTGCAGATTCACTTTAACAGAAACGAATCTGCATCATACAATTGATGATTGATGAAGTCCGATGAATAGTATAATGCAGATTGCGCTCTTCATTATTGAATTCTAGTGAATCGGAATTGGGTGCGAGTAAATTTGAATAGTAAAGTGCAGATTGGTTAGGAACTTAAATGAATTGGATTTTAAAGATTCAACAATGTCCATCATAAGAAACCTATTTTATAAATATTAAAATAAAATATTAAAATAAAATAAATATTAGGTGCACAACTTTACTTCCGCCGATTTTTTCAAAAATTTGAGGCTTTATTCTGAAAAAGTGATTACCTGTTTATGATTCAAAGTACTGTCCGTCACTAGCCACTACTTTTTGCCATCTTTCGGGCAATTGTCGGATACCATCTCGAAAAAACGATGCGTCTTTTGAAGCGATCCACAAATCGATCCATTCTTTGACTTCAAATGTTGCTCAGCTAGGCCATGTGCCATCGATCGGAACAAATGGTAGTCGGAAGGAGCAATGTCTGGAGAGTACGGCGGGTGGGGTAAGACTTTCCATTTTAGGGTTTCCAAGTATGTCTTGACGGGTTTTGCGACATGTGGCCGAGCATTGTCATGTTGCAGGATAACTTTATCGTGTCTTTCTTGATACTGTGGCCGTTTCTCCTTCAATGCTCGACTCAAACGCATCAATTGCGTTCGATACCGATCCCCTGTAATAGTTTCACTCGGTTTCAAC
>UCOK01012652.1:0-13371 GCA_900474325.1 Synergus umbraculus
GTCACTATTAAGATCGGGTACAGTATTAACGAGTGGATCCGTTTCAACCTCGTCTTCGTTCAGCCACTCTATTACTGGTTCGAGCAAGTCTACCTCGCACAGTAATTCGGTTTCTCTCTTTGAGATTATCCTTTTTGTTCTAATTTTAACAGCATCACTGGCCATACCGTGCAATAATTTGCTGTGTAAGTTTTTTTGCTTTTTTGAAGCAAAGTAAGCGCCACACGAATCGCAATTTTAGGATTTCGCGCGATATTTAAAAAGGTACCACGTGGCTCGGACTCGTAACCCCCCCCTCCCACCATGCGGCTCAACATAGCCTTTCGTCGAACCCCTCCCCCCCCTAATCGGACCATATGGTTTATGAAAGGCCCCTAATAGTGCTTAATTGCCTAATTAAATTATTCGGAGTGTTGCAATTTCGGATAAAAACTATTCGGAAATTATGTTTTCTGAGTTTTGGCTATGCGGAGAAATGAATGTGCGGAGTATTGAATTCGGAGAAATGGACGGATACCGTTAGTACACTAAGTAACCGACGAGATGACAGCGCCCTGGACTAGCTTTCGCGCATATAACATACAGTATGTAGTTCAGTCTACACCTGCCTCCGATACGTTGTACTCGTCTCATTCGATAGACTTTTCTTCCAGTAATAATATAACTTCTCTTTAAGTGCTGTCCAAATTTATTCTACGTGCTTCCTGCAATAGCCCTCATGCCTTTTGGTTAAAAGACAACTAATATGATTTTTGTGTGCATCTAGTGAATTACAACGAAGCGTGGGAGACGAATTATTTACAAGCGAGAGTGAGTGAATAATTCTACAAGGATTACAGTTATCATTTGTGATAACGCATCAAATATTGAAAACGTGTACGGCCCATTTGGGATAAAACGGATCAGTGCTCTGCCCTCTCCGCTTCATCCCTATGGTAGTTTATAAGCTACATTCGGAGTAGGTAAGCGAAACGATTGTATCGTTCCAAATCTTCTACTTTTGTAGAACCAATAAGGAATACTCCTGAATCTTTTGGCTTTATAATTTTGGCTAGAATCAGCCACAATTAATTTTTCGAACTGTTAGACAACGGTAACCCATCCAGATTAATTTTGATATCGATGTCATCGAACACAATATTCATTGGGAAAAAAAGTAATTCGTGGAGTAATGTATGATGCTCACTTTTTTAATTTAATAAATAAATTAAAGTCTCTGAAAGTGATACACAAGGAACCCTTATTAAGATAAATTTAAATAAAAGAAAACAACTAATTTAACGAAAAATCATGACAAGATAAAATTAGATATTATAGATAATTGGGCGCCAGTCCTTTCTTGGGACAGAATAATTAATTTAAGTGGAAAATACATAAAAACAAATTACATATATTTGAAAGATAGAGATAAAGGCAACGATAAAGATACTTTATAATTTTTTACTCAATTAATAATTCAGAAAAGATATATAAAACAAATTAATGACAAAAGATAAATAAATTATTAGGGTTTACTATAAGAAAAACGGTTAGCTCAATTAACGATAGTAGAGTGGGGGGGTTTCCAAAATTACAAAGCTCTAATTAAATTTATAAATAAATAATAACAATAATTTATTAAACAACATCATTACAATAATATAAACATGAGTTTAACATTCTAAATAATTTATAGCATTGATAAAAAGCATTTATATAATTTCAAAATAATTTTAAAAAATACATTATCCAATTAATCAAAAATTTATAATATTAATGAATAGAAAAGAAAAGAATTTAGATTATTTATATGGTAATCGAGGGATAAATAAAATAATACAATAAAAGGGGTTAGCACATTTCATAGGGTTATCATTAAAGTATTTATATGGTACTCAAGGGATATAAAATAAAATTATAAGATAAATTAGGAACAAGATACGCAAAATTCAGGGATTCAAATAACAATTTAGATTTAAACATTTCGGCACTCCAAATTATTAAAATAGTTTAATTAAATAAGATGATTTAGCCAAGGAGTTATAAACAAAAAAGGTAAAATAATATAAAAGATACGAAAATAAAATAACTTGGCTAAACCATTGAAAAGGAATCGAATCCTACCTTTATAAATAATGAGCCACGTGCTGTCGCTTCAAGTTCACAAATTATAAGAGAGAGAATCAAGTTCGCATGCTTGCTCACCGACTTGACAAAACTTGGGGAAATTAAGAATATGAGAGAAGGGATGATGCGCATAGGCCTAATTCCTTTAATTTTACATGATTAAGAGAAGGATAGTCGTTGAAGATCGCTTCCGATTCGTCCATCCAATGTCGTTTCTTCTTCTTCCTCACTGCCCCTTATTAGCTTCACGCCTTCAGGGCCGGCTGTATTTTAAGGATTTGGAAAATGAATTCTTCAATACTCCAGATAAAAGAAAGATAAACAAACGGCTTTAAAAGCCAAATACGTCTGCTCACAGACAGAGACAAATGACGAGATAAAGATAAATAGCAGGTTAAATTACTTATTCTTGGCCATAGAATTTTTTGGTAAAATAACCACGGTCAATCCTGGCCAGGGATGCGCCTAGAACTTGGAAGACCAACATCAATCCAACTATCCATTATTGACAAAATTCACATTTCTGTCTTGGGTATCAAGACAGAATAAGATACGAGATAAAATGATAAGATAATATACAGGAAACCAGTGATGGCGTAGATTCGAAGATGGTGGATTGAATTGGCTGATAACGAAGATGGCTGGATCCTCTTCGACTTCCATTCATGGTCACAGAATCAAGGAATTTACAACAACAAAAAAATAAACAAAAAGATAAACAAAAATATAAATAAAATAAATAAAAAAGATAGATATAAACAAAATAAATATAAACAGAGAGGAGTGCCGAATTTCTTTTACTTTCAGCGAGAGAACAAAAGCATTAATTCTTTGATAAATTATAATAAATTTATTTTTGTGACTTGCAGAAATCTGCAATGTCACAAATACTCTCTCAAGATCAAAATGTAAATACTCTCCAGATCCACATTTATCGACTGAAGACATTTTATTAGGAGTTCCTAATAATGATCTGCTATCTTTTGAAAGTTCAGTGTGACCCTCTTCAGGAAGAATACGCAGTAAGTCATTTACCTCCTGACAAGGTTTACCATATTGGATGCATAATCTAGCTATCTTTTCCCAAAATGTTAGCTCAGGTATTGGTCGATCATCATCAATGTCGTCGTATCTATCTAATTTCTCTTCCATTTCAGTGACTTCAAGAAATTGAATAAATTTTGTTTCTTCTTTTCGTAGACTAGCGCAAGACATGTTATCCGCGTGCTCAGTAATTTTACAAGAAACGTCTGGTTGATCGCCACATAGATCATCAATATTTTTTTAACATTCTTTTTCTCGTTTTCATCAATCTCTTCTTCATTGGATACATTTTCACGTGGACCATATTGCATATGCTATACACATTTGCCGTGTTTAACATTCTAGCCTTAATTCTAGTTTTCATTTTTATTTGGGGTACGGACACTCGTTTTGACACCATGGAGGATGAAAATAGGTTGCTTAAGCAAGAACTTGAGAATTTAACAGCGTAATTAGGTACAGTGCGTACGGACGCTTATGCTAGTCCCAAAATACCAACTTTTTATCGCACTGACCCAGCTTCCTGGTTCGCGATTATCGACGCTCAATTTGTCAGAGCTCACATTACAACTGAGCAAACCAAGGCCATGCACTTAATTGCAGCCTTGGAACCTGATGTGATTTCAGTCATTCGCGACCTAATCCATCTGGAACCTGCCTCATTAACCTTATATACTGACATCAAAGAGCGTATCATCTTGAGTTATTCCATCTCACCCGAAGTCCGTTTACGCCAACTTCTTCACGGTCAGGTTATTTCCGAAGGCAAGCCAACACTTTTCTTTCGCGATTAAAGAGTTTGAACGACAACAACTGTAACGACACGCATGCACGGAATATGCCATATTTCACATCTGTTTTCCGTGCGCATTGTGACATATTGCAGACGCCGTGCGAATAGCGTGCGTTCTACAATGATCGAATACTGCTCCGTGTTTTAGAAGAAATATTGCACGCTCCGTCATGTTTTAGTAAGAAAAATCGCACGCTTCGCCGTGTTTTCACGAAACAAACACACCTAACCTGAAACCTGCTGTGGGGACATAACGCCCTCTCTTATGAGTCTAATGTAGTACATTTTCCTCGATATCAATTTTCAACGTTATCATCTTCAAAATGTCAACAATAGTTTGTTTTGTGTCGTGGATGCAACAAGTAATTATTAAAAAATGACAAATAATATTGATATGATTAATATGAATATTCATAGTGATTATATGTAATCATAATCAAATAAAAACGTATTAGATCCAAATATACTTAAATATGTGTACTTTCAGTGGTAAATTATAATAGAAGTAAGCGAGTATCTACTAATGTAAATAAAGAAATCATTCCAGAAACTCAAAATGATATTGAAAATTTAAATATGTTATGCGACACTGTCGGCGTCTATGCGAACTAACAAATATGGCTGTCGAAAGCATAGTAAATGTACAGAATACGTCGCGAAAACCAGCTAAAACATAGCTCTTAAGTTATATTACCATCAAAATAAATAAAGAAGTTTTGTAATAAATAGGAAAATTACTTCTGAGCTGATAATTATTTGCTCCAATAATGGAATTCGCGGAATATCGAAAATTAACCAGTTTCGGAGGTTGTTGTGTCAGTGGTTGTGACTCCAAAGAGAATAAAGATCTCAATTAAAGTTTTCATAGAGTGCCAAAGCTTGGAAGTGTTAAAATAAAAAGGCGAAATTTATTTGGAAAGATTGAAGTTGTGGATAAACTGTGACGTTGCAGATTTTGCAAGTCACAAAAATATAAACTTTCAATCTTAAAATAAAGAGAGCTCTTGCATTCACAAAGAGTCAAATTCGGCACTCCTAATTGTTTTATTTATATTTTATTTTATTATTTTATTATTTTACGTTTTCCTACCTTATAAAAACTAATTTTATTTTCAAAGAAGTTAGAATTTTGTATTGTTAATTTTAGAAAGAAATTAGAGAACTATTTTTATTTTTATTTTTTTTTTTGTACAATTTCCGAGCTCTGAGGTTTTAGGACAAAATCTGGAGGATTTCCACCAACTTACACAGCTTATCTGGTCCATTATCAACACCTACATTTTCAAATCATCGTATGGTTACAAAAAGATTTATATCTTACCTCACAATCATTCCTCTTAACATCCAAGACAACACCCTGTCAATATTGGATAGAAGGATTGATTTTGGTCTTCCATGGTCCTAGGCGCACCTCTGGCAAGGATTGACCGTGGCGACTACCAAGAAATTCCTTGAAGGAATATGTAATCTCGCCTATTATTATCTTATTTCTCCTCTGTTTTTGAACAGATATATCTTGGCTTTTTATGCCTTTTTCTCTCTCTGTTACATTCTGTATCTCGAGCATCGATGGAGTTAGAGTTCATCTTTCTCCATCATATCTTTGAAGTATTGCCGGCCCTGAAATCATCATCGGGAAGACAATTCTTCTGTCTAACTCCCTCTCATAGGAAGGAGTTCGGAGTCTCTTCGTCTATAAACGACGGCTGTTAACCTGCGAAAAGGAAGAAGACAGGACGACAGGGTGGACAAATAGGAAGCGGGCTTCATTAACTATCCTTCTCTAGACCATAAGTTTATACGGAAATTAGGCCTACGCGCATCAGCCCTTCTCCTTAATTGTAAATCGTTAAGTTGAGCGAACTTGAGAAATTATATTCCTTCTCTTTTGATTTGTGAACTTTTAGTGATTGCACGCAGCTCTCGATTCGTTTTCGCTTCTTTATTCAGCATATCAAACCTATAAGGTAGGATTCGATTTTCTTTATGATTTAGCCAGGAATTTTATTGTTTTCATTTGATTTTATCTTTTTTTCTCTTTATATAATTTGTAATGTGGTGGATTTTCACCACATTATTGACCCTTCTCCCAGATTGATTTTGTTCGGGAAATCTAAAATAGAACAGCCAGTGGGAACTCCATTAGCTGTAAGAGTATGAGTGTGGATATGAATGTGTGAGAAATGAAAAGATTTTATACTGTTATATTAGAATAGGTTTAGGTTAAGAGATATATTGCTGTTTTCAGCTTACCTTATTTCTGAAGAACCCAACCATGACATTTATACTGGATATTGTTTTACATTGCCGTCTGGGATGCGTCAGTCATTAATATACTGTTTCATCCTCCAAAATAATAAGTAGATGCAATCCAATGCATTTATAATTTATATTGTTGACAAACTGTCAAAATAAATGGACGCAGCCATAATGGTTAGCGCTAGCTCCACTTCTACGCGTATAGAGGGCAGCAGCTCTCAGAGCTACGATATTTGTGCTACAGCGACTGCGCACCCAGACGAAAGTTTCGGAGCAATCAGTCTCTCTCTGGCTGTCTCACGATTACGTTAATAGTTTTTCGAGTTTTCGTTTGAGTGAAATTTAAGTGCCTATATCTGCACCAGTTTTATCATTATTGGATTCTTGGGTCTGCAAGAATAAGGTAGGCGTTAAGCGTTTGAATTTCTCCAGATTTTGAGAAACTTAGAGTTTATAGTAGATTATTAAAGGAGTTACATAACATGACCAACGCCCATTTGTTTGGCATAGAGCCTTTTTCTTTACTTTAGAGTATTTGTTTGCTTTGCTTTAGAGCACTAATTGAGTTGATTCTTTTGACTTGTTAAAATTGAATTTAGTCTATAATTATTATAGATTTAATAACGTAAATTGTACTCGAGATTCTAACAGATAGATGTTTGATTACGCAACGACCATTGTATGCGTAGCGTCGTATGACGTCACTACTCATCTGTGAGATTACGTAACTCTTGGTTTGAGAGTTCAAACTAATTCTCTTCACACGCTGTTTTTCTCTTAAAATTTCCGATTGTATTTCTTCCAAACATTGTCTTTCTTTTTACTTAATAAAATATGTTTCTTTATTTTAAATTAATTTCAGTCTGAGTTGTTTTGCGCCCCCACGATATCCCTCTCCTAGATGAGCTAGTATGAGTAAAATTTTATTTTCAGGAATTCGAGTTTTTCAGCGGTATTAATAATACCTGGCGCCCTTGGCATAAAACCTTTAATTTTCAGGAATTTAGTTGGGTGACTGATGTTGGAACGGTACTCAGAGACAAAGGAGTCCCTATAAGTCGAGATTACCGTTACAAATTTGATCTTTTATAATTTTATTACTCCTTGGCTAAATCATCGTTTGATTGTATTGTATTTTGATATTTTATATCGTATATTTCTTTTACCTGTTTACACTTGAATTTTATTACGTTTTTTTATGACACTTATTAGATTTTTTAAATATATTTGTGCCTAAATTGTATATTCTCAGTTGAAATTCCCTATATAATTATGTTTTATCGTTTGAGACCCTCCCTTTTAATTAAAAATATTTATTAATATTGTGTTATAATCATGCTTAAAATATCCTTTTTTTTATTTGTAATATTTGAGACAATCCCTTTTCATTTAAAAACAATTATTTATGATAATGTAGTTATATTTCTAAGGCCCTTTAATAATGATGTTTGAGACCCTTCCCTTTTATAATCAATTTGATTGTTGATTTTAATTTTTTATTATAAGAGATTTAATTTTATATTTATTGTATGCTTGATTAAAATTTTTATATATTGTTATTTATTTTTACTAAAATCATCTTTTATTGTGGAAATTTTTTAATTGTCTTATTTTAAAATACTGGAACTAATAAATTTTGTTAATTACTATTCTAATTTTAACTCGAGCTTTATGATTAATGAACCACCCCTCTCTACCACGAATTATTTGAGACTGAGCTAATTTATTTTTTTTGTTTTCTTTTGGTTATATCCTAATTTTGTTTTATTTTATTGTTTTAAGTAAAATTTGCTAAATCATCTTATCTTTATCTCTAATTTTTGTCTTTATCTCTTGTATCTTGATGTATTTTGCAAAAATTTATAGTTAAATCAATTAGTTGTGTCCCAAGAAAGAACTGGCGCCCAATAATTTGTATTTTAATTAACTTATATCTTATTACATAAATATCTTTGGTTTATTATTAAATTTATTTTAAAAAACTGCTCATTTTGTTCAATTATGGTTTATTTTATTTTGGGCTTATTGTGCGTTATTCTAGAGACCTTAAATTTATTAAAAAGTAACTTCAGAAAACGAACTGAGTGGTTGAGAAAGTTAAAAGTAAAAGATTCTAACGTGAAGAATTTACTTGTCTGCTCCTTGCATTTTAATGAAAACGATTACCATGTTCCAGGTTGGTATACTAAATATTAATTGAATATGTAATATTTAATATTATTTAACGAAAAAGTAACCATTATAATCTAATGTTTTTATTTTTTCTCAGAGTTAGATGCTAAAAAACGATCTATCAAGCGAGACGCTATTTCTATGCCTTCTACTGTGAAAATTGAAAAAATAAATAAAAATATGCAAAGACAAGAAAGATTGGTACGTGTGAGAGATTCACTTAACTAATTAATCTTGAATGTGTGTTGTTTTACTAATTATTCGTATTTCATTTTTCATAGGATGTGAGATGCTCCAAAAAGAAGTGCAGAACCAACAATAACAGTAGTATGAAAGACAAAGATAATAAAAAGCAAACAACGGAAAAAGAAGAAGAGAAATCTATCCCAAACAGTATTGTTTCAGCAGTTGATACTACTGTAAGTGAGGGTGAAAATGTTCCAAAAAATATCGGCCTAACAGCTGATTTTACTGATGGTGACGTTGCTGAATGTTATAATCATGATAGCGATTGTTTAGAAATAGTGCATTAATAATCAAAAATATAATCAAGATCGAGCATGAATTGACGAGGACACTTCTGTCAGTTTTTATCAAGAAAAAAAGAAAGGAAGTTAAACAAATCTGGCATCTAGACCCCGAGCCCATTCCCCACAATTGACTTCAACAGTATAACATTGACAAAAATTGAAGGTTTTGTAAAAAATTTGCACAGATGTAGGCTCCAGAAGCTACGACCACGATCGCTTTCAAAAAGCAATCGATCCCGACCAGAAGACGATCGAGTCGGGAAAATTCAAAAACAAAACTAGCACAATTAATCCGTGGTTTTTGGTGTACTCATTGAATCTAAATCTTTTTAGAATTTAATCTTTTTACGCGAAATTGCGAGCCTAGAAACACTGAACACTCGCGGCGTTTCTACGACTTCTTCTGCCTGAAAGTCAAAACCGAACTGAGCTGAGTTAAGATTAAGACACATTACTTGTCGAATAAACAAAATAAACCTAGTGGAAATTCAATAACATGCCAGAGCTTCAGAATTACAAATTGCTAGGACAATAATAATAAGTTCCAAACTTGCTAAGGCATTAATAATAAACTCAGGGTCGAGGTGATAAACTAATTGCAAACAGAAAATAAATACTGCAAACTGAAATTTTAATAACAAAAAGAAACAAAGCTTCCCCTATGAGGCAGCAAAACAAATTAGATATCGCTCAATATAATCGGGAGTTATTGCAAAACAGCGATTGTGAACAAGTTGATATATCTGTATTAGATGAAATTCCTGTTGAAGGAATGTTTGAAGATAATTTTGAAGACATGAGAAATACTGGTATAGAACAAAATATTACTGACCTAATGATAGAAGATAAAAGTATTCAAGTCACGACTGGTGACTTCCAACCATCACTTTGTTCATTTATTAAAAGTGAGAGCGAACTGGTGACTATGTGTAACATAAAAAGTTTTAAAATTTTAGATAAACATACTCTATTAATGGATCAAATTTATCCAAAAAACAACGTACTGTATTAAGTACTCGTGAAAGTATTATTCTGACCACTGCGAAGTTGAAGTTGGATATATCTTTTAGTGCACTTTCAATTTTGTTTAATAAAGTTTCTGATCTCACTATTCGAAATGTCTTCCACGAAACAGTGAAAAAACTGTCTATAATTTAACAATCAGTTGTAAGACGAGTTCCAAAAGAAGAAATAGAGAGAAATATGTCAAAATGCTTTGAAAAATTTAGCTCAACAACAAGTGTTCTCGACTGTACAGGAATAAGGATTCAAAAACCTAAGTGTTTAAAATGTAGGTTGAAATTTTATTCTCACTATAAGGGAGATTTAACTGTAAAATTTATGATGGAAGTAACACCAGCAGGTTTAATTGTTTGTGTAAGTGAATCTTTTGGAGGATGTGCATCTGATAAATGTATTTTCAATCACACTGATATTCTACAAAACTTTGAAGAGTATACGAGATGCAGTAATGGTCGACAAAGGCTTTTTGATTGATCAAGAATGCATGCAAAAAAAACATTAAACTGATTAGACCACCCTTTCTACGAAAAAAGAAAAAATTTTCTGAAATGGAAGCCGTTGAGAATTAAGAAATTGCATGTGCTCGAGTACATATTGAAAGAATGAACCAGCGAATAAAGCAATTCGAAATTTTAAATCATAAATTTCCCTGGCATCTTATCAACTATATCGACGACATATTTCTTGTCTGCTGTGGACGACAAGTTTTAAGTTATGTGTGAAAAAAACGTTCATAATGTAAATTAATTAAGTTGAAAATTTTGTATAATGTCTTTCTGTAATTAAATTTAAATTAAACAATTATTCTACTATTATACAAATTTTTTTTCAGGTAGCATTTCGAAAAATGTATTCGGTGACGAGGAATTACACTTAAATTATTTACTTTCAGACAATTTTTTTATTAATCAGAATTTATCACAATAAAATGCATACAAGTTTAAATAATTAACTCAAAGTGTAACAAATAAAGCACACGCATATTTATTTCAATCATATTGTTTCATAATTATCGCAATTACTTATTATTTAAAAACGTAGCAATAGTTTTGCATATTGTTCTAAAATCCATAATTTAAAATCTTGGCAACGAAGACTCTTGGTAATTAACATATTTGGTGTAGCATTTTTTCAAAATATAATACTTTTCTAATAAATGACACTCACATACGCTTAATACTGGTGTCTTGTTTCTTAATTATAAACGTAGCAACATTGTTTAATATCCTTTTAAAATCTATCCTTCAGAACTTACAAGACTCTTGAGAATAAACATATTTGGTGTAACATTTTTTCAAAATAATTTGTCTTAACAGTAGATAATGAAGCGGTGTATTTAAAGTGTGCGCCCTTCTTTAAATTAAAATGTATGAATGTGATTCGTGAGTAGTAAAACCAATCAATTAATATTATTTCATCGGAAGAGTGGGTAGCGGGGAGAGGCTCGGTGACAAGCGAGCTGGTGTAATTTGCACATTTCATATTCTAATTCTTGCTCGCTTGACCATTGGGCATCTTAGGCGCCACTCTCTCGAGCTCAAAGGGATTCTGAGAGGTAAATTGTCTTTCAGTCTCTTTCCTTTATTTTATGAATATAAAATGTTGCGATTGGTTTTATTACAAGTGTTTGTGTGTTTATTTGTGTTATAGTGTGGCGCTCATATTATTCGTTTTACTTGACTTATTATGGTGTGATATGGGTCATTTATTTATTCCATTGTCCCTTTTGATGTTACCTTGATGCGTGGAGAGATTTTGGGAATCCAGGAGATCGAGGAGTGAAATGTACGAACGCCGGAAGTACTTATGAGTTCAGAGACGATCGCTAAGGAATAATCTTCGATATACATTCGCCTTGACATAATTAATCTTGATGGCCCGCCGATTTTCTCGCAATTGCTCATAGTTCGCAGGTATTTCGTTTCCGTTGTTTCGAGTGGTTACAATGATGCTTACCCTTCTCTTATGAATTTCTTATGAATGATTTATTTATTGACTAATGTTTTATCGCATATTCTATTGTTTATTCATATTCTTTCGAGGTTCGGTTTAACGTGTATTTATACTTTCCCATAATTCCATGTATGGATGTGTGTGTGTACGGTATTTTATAATATGTATATTTGATTTCGATTTGTATTTGATTCGTAACATGTATTGGTCGCTTTGTCATAACGGTCGCATTCGTATTTCTTATCGTTGAGTATTTATAAATATCTTGCTTTTATGAAATAAATTAAATTCTATTACGTTTTCTCAGAAATAATTAATAATTTAAAATAAAGTAAACTAAAAACTTGTCGAAGATACGCAGTGTACATGCCCGAGATAAATAGCATGTTACAATAATAAATTACTAGCATATTCTCTTTCAAAAATAACATTTATAATTTCAACGGTATCTGAAATACTAGAGTAGATCACAAAATCACAGCATTGTAAATTTAACAAGGCCATTCCGAACTGAATTTGCGCATAATATGCATGTTTCTTTTTCAGAATCAACTTGCCTTCTTCTAAACGTAAAAACCTACATTTTTTTACTAGTACTTTTTGTTCAGTGCTTTGCAAGTCGTAAGGACACTTGATTTCTAATAACTTCGCAGGTTTACCAGTTTTTACAACAATACCATCCGGTGAATATCCTAACCAAGGTTCCGAAATGCAGACAATCAATCCACATTCTTCGACGGGTTTATTTTCTTCAGCAACATATTTTTCTCGAGCAATATTTTCATATTTGACTCCGTGGGAGGTGTATTTACTTTTAAATTCCTTATTCCAAAAATACTTGCAGGCTTTTTCTGGCCAGTTATCCTTGGAATAATTATAAATACTATAGCACCCGTAAATGAAATAAAAGAACTTTAAATTCATGTTTTCGATAATATTTACCTGCGGTTGATAATTTTTTTTTGGATGTACAATACCTGCTTACGGTAATCCTGTATTTTCTTTCTTTTTTCCATTAAAATTTAGACCCTTTTGTACGCAAACATGTTTCAAGTGCATCTGTACAAGTAATCACATTATCAAAAGTTTTCTTACAGCAATAACTTAAAGTAACAGCTTTTTCATTTAATGACAAAATAACTTCTGACTTCGAAGCATTGCTGACAATACTAGCTACGAACATTTTATCTTGGAAGGTATTTAAACTGGCAGTCACAATTTCAGTATTACGTGAAATATTAATAGGTTGTAAATTTCCAACTTCTTGAAAAGGTACTCGAACAATATTGATTTTACGGTTTCTGTAAATATTGTATAAAAGTGTTTATAACCAACAAAATGGGAATTTTTCAATGGAGCAAAAAAGCTATTAAAGTATTAAAAATTTGCAATTTTTCTTCTTAAATGATAATTTTAAGAAATTTAAATGCCAAAAGGTTGAAAGAATGATTTATACGTTATAATAAATAATAATAATAATAATAATAATAT
>UCOK01012664.1:0-10850 GCA_900474325.1 Synergus umbraculus
CTAGGTATATAGTTGAATAACTATACAAAATTTCATCAATTTATCTCTACGCGTTTTCAAGATATTGCAGGATCGTGACATACATACATACATACATACACACATACACACACATACATCCGGACAATTTTTCAAGACATCATACTAGATATATTGCCCTTGAAATATGTTTAAAAAAACCTTTTTTAGGAAACTGGATTTTGTCACCACTACAAAGCTTCTTCTATGAGGAAGCAAAAAAATAAAAAATTGCGTTTTTTCTAAACAGCGATTTTTGCTTCTTGAGTTTACAAAGAGAAGTCAAAAAAATTTTTTTTTGCTTTGAATTTTTTTATATGAAAGTACGTTTTATTAAAAACATTTGAGACCTTAAAAAGCTACTTCGGTAAATTAGAACCAAAAGTATGTTTCCAGATCACCTGGACTCGACCTAACAACGTTCGACAGCTAGCGATTTTGGAGAAAAATATGTCGAGAAAATTGTGTTGGACAAAATTTTCTAAATGCCATAGGTTATTAGTTACATGGATCCGAAACAGTGGCTGTTTGACTAAAATGTCAAAATTCCACCACCTCCAACTCGACAAGTTTTTGACCGATCTCGTTTAAATTTGATGTGGTAACTACTAATCAATAGGACTAAACTTTGTGGAAGTTGGAGCCCGATCGGATGACATCGGTTTCAAAAGTGTGTTCACTTGAAAGTGTCTGAAGTAAACTTTTCAAAATAAAAAAAATTAGTTCGAAAGTTAAAAAAAAGATTGGTTTATAAAAATAGGCCATATTTTTATAAACAATTGGTCTAATGAATTTCTTGTAATGCTTATTGAAAAGCTGAGAGAAAATCTTAAATTTTACTACAGCCACTTATTTTTTTAATAGAATTCTTTTTTTCGTATACGCACATATTTAGAGGTACATTTTTCGAGCGTGAAAAGAAACAACTGACCAAATATTTAGGGTCTTGCATAGTCCTGGGTCTCATAAAAATTAAATTTCATCCCGGTTTTGAAGAGAGAAAGAACATGTTGTCTGGAAATATTCATTTTTTAAGCAGGAGCGAATGCAGACAGAGCAGACGAATCGCGAGAAATGTTACATCCCAAAAATTATTAATTTTAATGTAACACCTACATATAGGCAACCTTGAAAAGCATGTGTGTAGAAATGTATTAGAGATTTGTATATTAACTCCCGACTAATGATAATGAGTATTATAATAACTACAGCCGATAAAGAAGTGCATACTAATTAAACGTGCTCAACTGACCACAAGTAGTGTAATGATGGTAACAAAAGAAAGCATAACCAACTTGAGATAACACACTTATAATATAATCAGGTAACATCCTTACATTTTTGTATGCAGTTGAGCACAGAAATAATGACTTAATGTTATTATACAGATTATGTTTGTAATAATTTTTATTTTCTAATATGAATAATGGATGTATGTATGTTCATGTATATATGTTACACATATACATAAATATGTTAATATTTTAGATACAATAGATATAAGAACTCATAACTTAAGAATCATTAAGTTCCAGAAGGGCAAGGCAAGAAAAGTAAAAGGGACTTTGTTAATAAATATCCATCGAGTATGAATCAAATGATTCAAGTTTCATATTACGGAACGTGCTTTCATACAGATTTGCGGAGGTCACTCCCACTTGACAGAAATAATCTACTATATAAATCCCAGATTAACCCCTGGCGGTTAACATTTGTTTCCAATCAGTTAAACTTTTAACACTGTCTCGTGACCGAAGCACCTTAACTAGGCAAGGCGCCCTTTAAAGTATCGACGTACGCGGTTATTGTGTTAGTAAGAAACGTGGCTGAATTTACCAGGTAAAGCGCCCTTTAAAGCATCGACGATCGCGATCAATTGACGTTAATAGTATCTGTGTAGTGAACAAAGTTCCTTCGACTAAACGCTAGTACGGTCGTCGTATAAGTCGGTTATTTTCCAGTCACGGGGAGTTCTCTTGGGCGAAGTAATAAAGTAATTCTCAGATACGGTAGTCGTGTTTGAGTTAAATAAAAGAACTTACGAGTGGATTCGATCTCTGCTTTAGGTTCGTGTATCGCTCGATTAGTAAGTGAAATAACAGCCCTTACTCTAGCAACCTAACTCTGCGTGAGGATCTTGCCGTTGTCCTCCGATTGATAGAGACGCAAGCGACAACCCTTATTTCTTCTCTTGCCTTCTCAACCGAGAAGTAACGTAAGTTTTTTTCTATCAAATCTATGTATCCAATTTCAATCTTTTAGTTTATAATAAATTATCTTTTTGTCAAAATCTAAGTATTTTATTTGAATAACACAATCCCCATAGGATTGTTAGTGACAACGTACCCACAATAAAAATAAAGTCAGGCCTTACCACCCTGACATAATCAGCAAACTCATCCACCCTTAGCCTATTTTAATATAGCATTTACTCTCCGCTCGGGTCGTAACAGAAAGAGCAACTAAATGTCAGAGACACTCGTATAAATGAATTATTTCAGGCACAACACGGGCACAAATAGAAAAACCGAAAAAACACGCACAATTTTATTTCATAAACATTCATATTTCAACTTCAACACGAAATTCGCGATTCATTGCGACACAAAACCGTAATTTGTGATAGACTTTGAGAAACATGATTATCCAAGGTCAAAAGAAACGAGAAACACACAATGAGCAGACCGCACTGGAACTATCATAGCTCAGCGGTTATTTTTTACACTAAATTACCGTAAAGTCGCGATAGATGCGTTGTCGGTAATTATAATTTTTTTTAAATGATATCCCACGAACTGAAACGGTATATATTTCAAACATGTGTGGCATATATTGCAATTTCAACACATCTTATCAACATATATCGTCCCAATTTGTGTTTTCATTCCGATTTCCACATTTGAAAAAAATGATAATTATGTACCAACAACGACATTCTGACGATTTTACCATTTGGTAGAGTGCGGTCTGCTCATTGTGTGCTTCTCGTTTCTTTTGACCTTAAATAATCATGTTTTTCAAAGTCTATCACAAATTATGGTCTTGTGTCGCAATGAATCGCGAATTTCGTTTTGGCATCTGAAAGAATAGGAAATTCAAACTTTTTGTATTTCAGTGATTCTTCCTTCAGTGTCCGTGTTGTGCCTGAAATAATTCATTTAAACGAGTGCGTCTGACATTTAGTTGCTCTTTCTCGCGATTCGTCTACTTTGTCTGCATTCGCTCCTGCTTATAAAATGAATATTTCCAGACAAAATATTCATTTTCTCTTCAAAACCGGGATGAAATTTAATTTTTATGAGACCCAGAACTATGCAAGACCCTAAATATTTGGTAAGTTGTTTCTATATCGTCCAAAAAACATTTTCTTAAAATATATACGGTAGCAGGGTCGCGCTTATAATAATTTTTAAAAAATTCTAATTTCACGGATTTCAAAGTCCGTTTATCCAACGCCCTTAATTATTTTAATTCATGTAATTTATATCTTTTATGAAAATTCTTCATTTTAATATTTTATTTTATTAATTTTTTAACAATAAATTGCATTTTCTTCAACAAATGCAGGAAAACCACGTATTTTCGAGCGTGTAAAGCTAGCTGAAAGTTGCTGTTTCCAGAGCTGTGAAAAAAACTGGGAAAAAAACTCCAGCTGGAGGTAGAAAAACTCGCGACAGTACTGCCTCTGGTGGAGAATCTTGTAGTCGCCCTATTCTAACCTCTGGAAACAGCAACTTTCAGCTCACTTTAAACGCTCTCAAATACGTGGTTTTGTGAATTTTTTGAAGAAAATATCGTATGCAACTAGAGATATAGGCGTTTTTGTTTAGCGCGAGCTACGACTCGTTCTGCATACCTCGCGCTCGACAAAAAACGCCTGTATGTATCACTTGATGCATAATATACTATTAAAGGTTTTCTGTTACAGTAAGTGTACATCAATAAAATGAAGTAAGAAAAAGATTCCTTTTTGTAATTATTGTAACGTATATAGGATGAGTCACGATTTCGAAAATATAGTTTTTCATTACTACAGGCACTATACTAATGATTCCCACTCTTACTTTTCATCGTCATTTTAGACGATTTTTTTTCGTTCGAAACAGCAGTGTGATGATTACCACCGTTGGCGTTCATGTTTCTCACATATAGCATTTTCACGTTTTCTAATGTTTTCCAGAATTTTACTACACTCAATTCACCAAGATGGCGATAAAATACAGTTCCATCTCGAACAGGCAGTAACTAAAATCTTTTTATTTTTTTGCTAGATTGCAGAGAAAAATATTATGAAATGGGAAATAATGAAAGAAACTCAACACCTAAATGATATGATGGAGAACGAAAGAAGGTTGGCCATAAAAGCAGAAGCAGAAAAAGAGGAGGCAAGCATAATTAAGAAAAAAATGTTCGTAGAAGCATTAAAAAAGCAAATATTAGAAAATGATGAAAATCGGCTTGTCGAAATTAGAAAAAAAAACGAAGAAAGTCATTTGATCAACTGCACTAATATTTCTTGGCAAAATGACGAAATCTTGAAGCTTAAAACTCAACAAATGAAAACTGCAAAAGCTCGTGAAAGCTTATTTAAAAGTAACGAGCAATTGAAATATTATAGAGATATCGTACTGGAGGAAAACAGAATAATGGATATGAGGTAAAGTAACATATGTTTTTAATTATGCGATCCCATTGGGCAAAAAACGTTAAACATTAAAACATCCTAGCATAGTAAAGCCAAATCCCGAAAAGATGGCCAAAACTATAAAACCTTTTCCAATCGAGCTGAGATTCACTGTTCCAGGGTTTTTGGGGTTGCTAATTACGAATTCATCCAATATAGCGAACGGCTATATTAAACAATTTTTTTATATTCTTGAAACTTCTTATAAGGAGATGATCAATGTCACTAATTACGAATCTGAAGTCAACAATTTTTAATCGAAAATGGCGTATCCAATATGGCGGAAGAGTATGCTGAACAAATTACTGATTCTCTTGACACTTCCAAAACCTTTAGGGGCCATCCATAAACCACGTGGACAGTTTTTCACCACTTTTTGACCCCCCCTCAACCCATCGTGGACAGCATTCCATGTATAATTTTTTAAATATACATGGATCGTGGAATTTTTTCATACCCCCCCTTCCCCCATAACCTGTCCACTTGGTTTATGGATGGCCCCTTAGGTAGCAAGTGTCCGTTCCAAATTTTGATGTTACTGAAATATGTTGTAGGGTACCGAAATCTAAGGGACGCGTTTTTTAATCTGTGGAAAATGGTTTATAGGGATGAATTTATTTAATTCGATTTTGAATCGTGCATCAGATTACAGCCAATGGCACAATTTCTTCAGTAGGAAGTCAATACGCGCTGCGCGTGCAGGCAGCCAATTTTGCGCGCACTGGTATGTATACATGACATTAATGTAGGGCATTGTACCAGCTACTTAGTTATACCTGTCGGGTGATGATTTAATTGATTCACATATAAAAAGGCAATATTTTGAAGCGGAACTAATTGCAAAGTGATTATCCTTGTAAGAAATGAAAATCATAATTTCTTCAATATGCGCTCACTTTTGCTTCCTCGTAGAGGAAGCTCTGGAAACAGCAACTTTTAGCTCGCTTTACATACTCAAAAATACGTGGTTTTCCTCCATTTGTGCGTATGGAAGGCTGTTTTTTGTCGCCGCCTTAACTTGGATACAGTTATAGATACATCAATGAAATTTGTAGGAATTATTTGCACCAACAATACCTCAAAACGTGCCAAAGAATTTTTCAAAATATTGAATGATTATGTATTGAATAAAATATTGAATAATTTATGTACATTTTTAATTTTTGTAAAATTGATTTTTCGACTATAACTTCTCAAATAATCAAAATTCAAAGCTTAAGTATAAGAAAAAAAGATTCCTTACGTTGAGACGAATCGATCGACCTGTAGGATTAATGTATTTTATTGAATATTATGAAAGTTATGATTATTTTTGTAACGTTTCGATTTTTCCTGTAGATCTTAGAATTTTAATTATCTTATCGAACGCTTCAGTCGAGCCAAGGTTAGGCTTTAAAGATAATTAAATGAAAAATCAAACAACTTAGTTTTGCTGGAAATATATAACAATGAATATTTATTCCCTATAATTTACATATCTAACTGTTGAAGGGATTTAACGCAACTTAAATGAATTTCCACTTAGGGTGTGCTGTATAAAAATATATTTGTAGAAAGAACACTTTAAATTGTGTATGAAATAGAAGCAAAAAAAGCAATTGTGAAAGTAATTAACGCAAAGAAACGTAAGAGGGGGTTAGCTACAGTCTATCTGCAGGATGCGGAATAGGGTAAGGGGAGAGTTCGGTAAAGACAATTCCATCAACACTCCCGCTTTGGCTTTATCGACTAGTATCGATTTCTTGTTTCTTCTTAGGCTGGATGCTCATCTCCGTAGACCCCCAGTTCTTTGCGATTGTGTTGAAATTGCTGACGAGGCAGTGGTTTCGTCAGGATGTCCGCTTGTTGTTCGTTTATTGCAATGTATTCCAACAAGAACTCCTTTGTTGCATATTGTTCTTGCACGTGGTGGTATCGAACGTCAATGTGTTTCTCGCGTTTGTGCAACACTGGGTTTTTCACAAGGCATATGACAGTCTGGTTGTCCATATAAATTTCATGTAAACTTCCTTGATATTTAGAAGTTCCTTGATAAGGGACTTCATCCATGCGATCTCCTTTGCAGTCTGACAAGCGGCCATATATTCTGAATCTGTCGTCGACAGAGCAACAGACTGTTGCCTTTGGGAATAACACGAAATCGTTCCCGAGGCGAATTTTAAGATGAATCCCGTGGTTGATTGTCGTGTTTTCAGTACTCCCGCGTAGTCAGCATCACTTAATACTAGTAGTTCCTTTTTCTTGCCGCATTCAAAATGCAGCCCATATCCAACGGTGCCCTTGAGATATTTGATGATTCGCTTTACGGCTTTCCAATGTGCCTTCGTGGGTTTTTCAAGGTATCGACTTGCTTGATGTACTGCGAATGTGATATCGGGCCTTGTTGCCTCCGACAAGTACATGAGACTTCCAACAGTTTCACGGTATGGAGCCGTTGTCAATTCACTTTCATCTCCCGCCTGCAGAAGAGGACGCAACTCTTGATGTGGATCCGCTGGAATGGTTACTGGGTTGGCATCTTTCATCCTGAATCGCTCCAAAATACTCTTTGCATGTTTCTTGATGAAGAAAGATCGAACCGTCCGACATCTGCTCAATCTGCAAACCTAAAAATAGATTTACGTCATTTTGCGTTATCTCAAATTCCGTCTTGAGACAGTCGAGAAGTTTATCAATCAATAGTTGATTTTTCGAAACGATGATTCCATCATCTATGTAGATAGCCAATATTTGTTTTTCGTTGTTGTCCTCGTTGGTGAACGCGCACGGATCTGCGTTTGTAGCCTTCAGGTTGAATTTCTTCAGGAATTCAGTAAAACGTCGATTCTAGCAACGAGAGGATTGTTTAAGACCATATAAGCTTCGTTTCAGTCTGAAAATTCTTCCGTTCCATCTTCATATCCTTCTGGTTGCTGCATGTAAATGGTTTCCTCGATGTCGCCATACAGAAACGCGGTCGCTTGCAGCTATAGCCAGGATAGTTCGGATCGAGTCGAATCTGATTACAGGACTGTAAGTCTCTTAATAATCGATTCCCTCCGCTGTCTAAATCCGCGCGCAACTACTCTCGCTTTATATCGCTGAACATTCCCATCAGTGCCTCTTTTTAGCTTAAATGTCCATTTGCAATCTATGACTCTCGGATTGTTGACTGTTTCCACGAGTTCCCATACATTGTTTCGATTTAGAGACTCGAATTCCTCATCCATGGCTTTCTTCCACAACGGTGCTTCTTTGCTTTCTACAGCTTCTCGATATGAAAGAGGCTCCTGTTTTTCGACTAGAAATAAATTATTGATGAAGTCACGGTATTTTGTGGGAGGTCTCAGTGTTTCCCTGTCTTGAAGTCTGTAGCCTTCGTTTTGATTGTTTCCTTCATTGTCTCGATTTAATGCTTCCGCTACTCTTTCAGGTTCGACGTGGGACTAGACACGTTCAATCTCCGGTACGTCTTGTTCCATTTCGTCGGCATTTTCAAGTTGCCTAACTTCATGTCCATCGCTGTCCTCATCCGCATCAGCTTTGTTCTTGGGTTTTTCTGGTTCATG
The DNA here is from genome assembly GCA_900474325.1 of Synergus umbraculus. Classification (NCBI taxonomy): domain Eukaryota; kingdom Metazoa; phylum Arthropoda; class Insecta; order Hymenoptera; family Cynipidae; genus Synergus; species Synergus umbraculus. The sequence continues at coordinate 8,251 of UCOK01012664.1, forward strand.
TCCCTCGTTTAATCATACTGAACATAATTTTTATTAATCCTAATTTTCATTTCTCATAATTTTTATTTACCCTAAATTCCATTCAACATAAATTTTACTTATCCGAAATTCCATTTGTCATAATATTTCTTTAACCGAATTTCTATTCGTCATAATTCTCATTTGTCCTAATTTCTACATAACCTAATTTTCAGATCACCAAATTTCTATGCGATATAATTATCATTCATCCTAATTTCTATCGATACTAATTTTTATGTAACCGAATTTCTATTTAGTCTAATTTCTATTTACCCGAATTTCCATTTGTCATAATTTTTATTTACCCTAAACTGCATTTAATCTAAATTTTATTTACTCGAATTTCCATTTGTCATAATTTTGATTTAGTCTAATTTTCATTCAACCTAAATTTGATTTGTATGAAATTCCATTTGTCATAATTTTTATTTTTTCGAATGAGCATCTAACCTAAAATTCATTTTACCACTTGGGATTTCGGTCAGATGGGAATTATGACAGGTGGTGTTTTGGTAAAATGAATTTTAGGTTAGATGCTCAATCGAAAAAATAAAAATTATGACAAATGGAATTTCGGACAAATCAAATTTAGGTTGAATGAAAATTAGACTAAATAAAAATTATGACTAATGGAAATTCCAGTAAATAAAATTTAGGTTAAATGCAATTTAGGGTAAATAAAAATTATGACAAATGGAAATTCGGGTAAATAGAAATTAGACTAAATAGAAATTAGGATTAATAAAAATTATATTCAGTGGCTTTTAGGAAGAGGCGCGCGCAGCTTTGCACACGGCTCCAATGCGCGCGACGGCCATGATGGCCGCCATTCCCACTCGACTCGACGAGGCGAGCGTGCGCTCGTCGCGGTCAGTTCGCTCTCAGACAGCAAGCGGTTTACAGCTCCGGAATTCTCCATGTTAAAATGCAGTCACGATCTTTAGCTTCGTCAGTGGTTTTTTGAACCCTTTGAACCCAGCCATTTGCCCATGTTACGCGCATACGCTCGAGCCGTGTTATCGTGTCGCGCAACTCTCGGGATCTTTTCTCACTCAAACTAAAGATTGTTTCTTTATACCTTGTGATTATTTCCATCCCATGTACTGTTTGTGATGTGTATCATGCTTCAACAAGTGAGGGGAACTCAATCCCAGCCATAGGATTCGGTGTTGTCGTGTTTCGCAGTACCTTTCGGGGCCCATCGGGTGTTTTCTGGTGGTTGTCTTTACGACGCCCATCAGAGGTCCTCGGTTGGAGTCTCGCAAGGGTTACCTAGAAACCGGTGGCCTGTTTAAATGGCTCATTGAAAGCCCCTCCTAGAATTATCATCATAGACTCACATTGTATTTGTACACCATCCTTTCAAAAGTGACTTCATGGAACCAGTTTTCTCTCGTAAAAAATATCGTCCTAATCTTAGGAGAAGACTTACGGCCCGTCACCGGGCAGTGAACGCGCAGCAAAAGTGTAAAAGTGGTTCAGTAAACGTGGAAAAACCTAACTTTGAACAAACCCAGTGCAGTGCTTCCCCGAGAACTGAGATTCTCTCACAGTGCTCAAGAAACTCTACTCAGGGACTTCCTCCTGATGCCCTAACCACGGTTTCCAACGTAGCGAATGTCGCTCCCTCAGAGTACCCCGACTTCAACTTTCAGTATCCTAATCCAATGATCTGTTACAGTGACTCATCCTTTTTCGATGTGACAAGGTTCTGGATTACGTGTTATAACACGTAATCCAGAAACGTAACATTATAATATTCAGTGCCTGGGGTGGTGTACCAGGGATTTTCCATCACAACTCCAGTCGTGGCATTCATTCATTCCCCGTTTTCTGTTTGCACTCGGTGTTATTGTATAGATACATGACCCGTCACAGAAAGCGAACTAATCTCCGCAGACGGTTGAAGGCTAGGCAAGAACCAGATACGTCTCACACCGATCAGAATACATTCAGGAATCAGGCCGATATCTTTGTGTCTTTGATGTTTTGAAGTTCAGGATCCACTGAGCAATAGTATACATGTATAATTGTCGAGACAAGTATACATTTTTCAGGGTCTTGTATAAAATGGAAGATTTCATGCACGCTCGTGAAGTTCTACGACTCTCGAGGACTGTTTGACACCACACGGAAAAAAAGGTATGGTTGGCCCAACCATACCATGTCTTTAATGTTTTGAAGTTCAGGACAAACTGAAATAAAATCCATGTCTGCATTGCGAGACAATTATACATTATCGAAGGAGTTACACGAAAAGTTAAGTTCCATCCACACTTGAGGAGTTCTACGGACCCTCGAGAAATGTTTGGCACCACGCTGAGGGATCATGGCCAACTATCTGTCCCTTTGACACTTTGTATTTTGGGACCTCAGAACAGTAATATGTGTTGTCTCAATTTCGAGACAATGATACTTCTTTGTCGATGTTGTACCAATGTTAAGGTTTCATGCAAACTCGAGGAATTCAACGGACCCTCGAGGGCTTTTTGGCACCACGTTCAGGGATCAGGCCGATATCTCTGTGTCTTTGATGTTTTGAAGTTCAGGATCCACTGAGCAATAGTATACATGTATAA
>UCOK01012674.1:0-34221 GCA_900474325.1 Synergus umbraculus
GTGTATACTTATTTTACTGGTACCTACTTGCCGGTCCCAAAAATATTTTCAGATATTTTCATTCTACTTTGCGTCTACATAAGCTACTTTAAATCTTCTCCTCTCCTAGAAAGAACATGCATTTCAAGTAACGCGCGATCCGTCTATCGTTAATATAATATCCTCAGTTTCAGGATCTTATTTAGACCCATCATAATCTCTCTTCTTTATTATAACAAATAGAGGAAATAATATAATAACAATGATCTAAAAAATGTTATAGAAAGTTACTCAATTTTATTATTAATCATAAGTATTAGAGCAATAATATACAGACATCTAAGTAGAAGTTTAATCATTATAAAGCTTATGTTTTCAAAATAAATAATAGCAAAAGAGGGAGTAAGAAGAAAAGAAAAATCAATAATATTTTAGAAAATTGCTCCTTCTGCAGTTGTTTCTTGCAAATAGAATTCATTTTCAATACTTAGCATCTATTTTATTGAGGCAATAATAAGGCTTATTAAAACTGAAGGTCGATTTTCACTGGTTTTCAAACGACCACTGTTAGGAACCCATTATGGTACAAAGCATTTAATTTACTGTGGGTTTTTCCAAAACCTCACGTTTGTATACCTGTATACTTTTACTGTAACTGACGATCAGTAGTGAAGAAGAAGTTGAACAAGAAACATCTTCTTGATTCGTGTACTACAGTAATTTAAATTCAAAATCATATATCGCCATGGCAGAAAAACATAATAGACATTCATGCTAATCTATGGTTCCAGTATAATTAATTATTCCAGTACTGGAAAAAGAAGAACCCGACTAGTACTAGGTAAATTCCAAATTTTTATAAAATTACTTTTTATTAAGAAAGGCTAATTAATTTTTTCTAATTTTTTCCATAGAATGGGTAAATGAAAAATTACAGAATTTGCTAAAGGCGAAACACTTGATCCACTGCAAAAAACGTTACAAAATCAAGCTCACAATCATCGTCATCATTATTAATTATTATTAGTATTACAATTTTATAGCGCGCCAAAAGCAGCCAATCAGATGCTTTGCGTGACGTCTGCGCAGTAACGTCAGGGTTCGAATTGGGAGAACAAGGAGCGTTAAAGTAGGGTGTAGAAGCGTTAAATATTTGACCCTACTTTTGCGCTACATGAGCGAAAAAGTTGAATTTGTACTACCAAGTAGCCTAAAAGTAGACGCTAAAATCACGTTAACTTAGCTCCTACTTTAATGCATTTAGACCCTACAATTTTCAGCCTATGGAGCCGAAAAGTAGCACCAAATTTCGACTCGCGCATTTTCTCCGCGTGGCCACTATCAAAATTTTCTTAATTATAATTATGGTTCCGTTGGCTTTACTGCATGTTGACGAACGCAGTTTTATGACGAGCCATCAAACTGCGTTTTTCAAAATGCAATAGAGACAACGGCACCGTCGTAATAAATTACGAAAATTGCTGGTATTATAGCATCGATAAAGGTTGGTAAGCGATCGCAAGCGTCCCGACGGGCGCAAAAGCGCGACGTGTGTTGAGAACGTGTTTGCAAAGCTAGCCAATTTCTTTTTGCGAATATGTGGAAAATCTTTTAAAGACACTTCGGTGCTAATCCAGCCCGAAACCGCATGAGCATTATACTTCAGAGTAGGACCGTTTCCTGCGCTGAAGGACAGCGGCTATACTGGTTTTCTCTTCTCACCATATGTTCTTTCATCTTTTTATTTTGGCGTACCGAGAAAAATATTTTCTTCGTTTCAGAGGATTCCTCTTATTCTGCTGCAATTTTTCCTCTACAATATGGTGTATAAAGTTTTCCTCTTAATTTTACTTCATTTTAATAATCTAATTCATAGAAGAATATTCTCATTTTTTAGGATTCTGTAAGAGGAATTTTCCTTTTAATAAACAAAGAAAATATTTTTCTCGATGATAGGATCTTTTCTACATCCGTAGAAACTTCCTCACAGAGTTCTTTGCTCTCTCGAAGATTACCTTGATAACGTTGTCAATTTATGACGATAGAAGCAATAAAAACGCAAACTTCAAAAACGGGATTGTTTAGGCACACTGAGAAACTCTATTTTAGAAAAATTACTAATATCGATAGCAAGTAGGGGCAAAATCCAAAAATTGAGACATTTTGATACAGAAAATAATAAATTTTACTATTTAAATAGTAAAATTTATTATTTTCTGTATTAAAATATCTCAATTTTGGGATTTTTCCCGTACTTGCTATCGAATTAGTAATTTTTCTAACACAGAGTTTCTCAGTGCATGATTCAAAACGTTTCAAATTCGACGATGTTTATAAGCATATTAATTCAATTCAAATAATTCAATTGATACCTTATTCTTACCAGGCTATTTTTCTGTTTCAGGAAGTCCAGCACAGTTATATATAAATTTTCTAAATTAGAATTGTATTTTTCAAAGTGTATTAACAGGGATAGCAGTTGTTTCTTTCTAATACTATTTCTGATATAAAAGAACGGAAGGAAAATCAGGTATTTACAGGAACTGCAATTTTCAATCCTATTCTATTCAAGCCTTCTTACCAGAATACCGGGATGACAAAATTCGACAAATTTCTATTACGATTTGGTCCTTTATGAAAGGAATTAGGCTGCATCATAAAATCATTCTCTCAGCTTTGTTTCAGCTCATTTTCTCACAAACTCATTTATAATTCCCAACAATGTTTGTTGTCATGGTCAATGACAAAATTGAATAGCGGTCAGTGTTCGTATCGCTCGAATTGAACCAATTAATAATTCAGTTCTCAGTTGTGTTTTGTACTCGGTTTTCTAGCATATAAAGATTCTTCAACATCTTGTTCTTCATGATGAAACTTTATCTTCTGTTGTGTCCATTTGGTATCCAAGCTAGAATTTTTCTGGTCCTGGTACATATAACTCTGGTAATGGAACTGGTCTTATGTTAGGGTGGAGTAGAACATTTGAAATCAAGGGAGATATGTATCACGTTGGAACACTTCGTACTGCCACGACCTAACCACGCCCACCACATACTCCGCGAGGGAACTCGACGTGGGTTGTACCAACAGCTTATTGGCGGGATCAGTTTTCTCTCCACGAATCACAACCGCCGTCGAAGCTCTTACCCAATAGCTCTTCTACAGAACTCGGCTTTTTACACCTATATATATAAAACTTTGAGAGTATGTTTGGGGTTTATGGTACCTATACCATATCCTCTCGCGAACAACGGAGACACTCTAGTTTGGTGATGTGTCGAGGTTACTCTCAATAACTCAATTTTAGCAAAGGAAACAATATTACATAGTTGATCTTTGTTGAACACAGACTTGATTTTTGGGACCAGCAGTAACAATACCTTCAGTATTATTAATAATCGGTATTATTTTTCAATGTCTACTCTACTAATGTGTACCGTGCCCAGTAGATTGTGAATTTAGTGATTACTGTAACAAAACCGAGGAAAGTGCGCTGTTGCCTTTTTATGGTGCGCACATTTAACGGACAAAGACTTTCTATTATTTGAGACGCCATGATGAGAAGAATCGATTTCCGGATATTGTTTTAAAGTCTCAGACTTGTTGAAAGGATACATGTGATTTTGTGGTGCACGAGAGGAATATTCAATGCAGTCAGTTAATAAAGCTGTTTATATTACGATTTGGCAACGTCGCATCTGCTCGCACACGAAGCACACAGAGGGGACTTGGGGTGGCAAGCCAGCATTCAGCATTGGAAGATAACCAGACCGGCAGACAGGCAGGCAGCTTTCTTGTTCCAAGTGCTGCCTACAGCTCCTGTGACCATGCTCCCCACCACGAGTCAAGCACACTCTTTCTACTTTTAATCCTCTTTTTTCCAACTCTCGTTCTCTCTCTACTTACCAGTCGAGTATCGCCAGGCGAATATCTCTGTCCCTTTTCCACTCATTCAGTAGACATCTCTCAATCTCTCCTCCCAATACCCGTCAGGGCCGTAATGGTATATTTTAACGCCCTGGGCAAAAGCAGATCAGTGTCCAAACTCTTCACGCAAAAAGAATCAGGCTTAATTTAAACTTTGATATAATTTCATGGTCAAAATTATAATTATATACTTATTTCCTATTCGAAATTTATCGACATACCTAAAAAATTTGTGAAAAAATTTTCAACTGTTGCCCCGGTCGCTCCGCCCTCGGTACGGCACTGATACCCGTCGCGTGGTAGTTGTCTCTCCCTCTCCTTCTCTCTCCCTTCCTCCTCCTCTAAACCGACGTACAAACTGGACGAGTCCAACGGCATAACGAGCGAGGGGAGTTCGGAAGTTTTCAGCTCTAGTCGGCTTCGAACCGGAGAATATACTAGACGCTGTGAATCGTTCGTCCGCGCCAAGAAAATCTTGAAAATTAGCCCATCGTGAACCGTGGTTTCATGTTTCTGAAATTTCGATGTGTGATTATAAAGGACTGGTATTAAACATTGAGGAGATCTGATCAGTTTTTCACCCTGGAAAGTCGCAAACCTTGATTCGGCGCGTATCTGCACGACCGCCATGTTTGGTGTTTACGAGGCGAGGGAGAATCGTTGACGTCACTAGCCGATCTCGCCCGAAGCCGAAGTCAGTGTTGTACAGGAGCCGTGACAATAAACGTGTCGCCGGTTACCAAGTCTTTAATTGCCAGTTGTTTCAATGAAGAAACGCCAGTGTTGGAAGTGACAACAACATAAAACATTAAAACAACATCGTTCAATTTTCAGAGCAGAAAAATCTTGTACAGGGATGTTTTTGTTGGCTTCAGACGTCGCTCGTGCTTGCCGGTTGCCCTACTACCATTCACAATAACATCGACCCAAAATAGCCTCGTTTTCGCACGAAAAACGAGCACACAACGCAAATGAAAACATTGACCATGTCGACGAACCCTCGTTACGAGATCACGACACGTGTGAGATAAAAGATCATTAAGGCAAGTGAGATTGTAATACGAGGTTGGCCGAATGCATCTTCTGGATTGGCATTCAACGCACGTGCGTGAAAACAAGTGTGTGTTTGCGTGTGTTTGCTGGTGAGTGTCAGTGTCAATTGTGACTGCCTCGATTTTGGTCAATACCTTTGCAGATCCCAGTTTGTGATTGGGATCAAGCCAAGAGGAGATTTTTGGTGGTGCGACCTATAAAAAGAGGAAAAACAGTAAAAGTTAAAAGTCATGGATCTCGGTGACAGGGTTTATGCAGCTGAGCGGATCACAAAGAAGAGAGAAAAACGGGTAGGTTGACGTTAAAATTTAGAGAAGTTTACAATGTCGCCGGTTGGCGGCGCCACTTGATGGAACTGTTTTCTATAATCTATGTGCATCTATCAGACTTTCCTTGTCTTTACTCCAATTTCCCTTCTATGAGCCTTCACTGTTCTGATTGTAAATTCGAGATTTACAGATGATTCCACTTTCACGGGGAGAAGTTTTTCAGAAAAATTATCACACTTGGCAGGAAGCGCTCGAATCTTTCCCGGAAGCAAGAAGTAGATAAAGTCGTTTAAATGCATCGAGGATTGTATGGAACGAGGTGTTGCACTTGCAACTTCATTTTGTAATTGCCTCATGAAGCGAAAATATGAAAAGCAAGAACTGACGCTTTAAATCGTAGCCCAGTGAGCACGGAATTCAAAGATGTTACTGGAAGGTTTTAAAACTGATTTTTGGGCGTAAATGTTTAAAGCCGTGAATGGAACGTCCAAAAAATATTTTATGTAAAGTCAGATGACGTTCTCGAAACGTTTTAACATATTTGGTCTTGGGATATTACGCATGAAAAGCAAAACGGAGTTTTATTATTATTGTTTGGAAAGGATAATAGAATCCCTGCTGGAAGTAAACGTATTGAAACGGATAGAAATTTTTTATCTGTTTAACCCTTTAACGTCCGAATTATTTTCAGCAACTTCCTATCCAAAATAACAACTGTTTTTGAGTGTAACAGGGTCTCAGATGATAGAAAAAAACGCCTTAATTTTCACTCCACTCAAAACCATCCTTAAGTTAGAAAATGAAGTTGGAGAACTTTTGATAGGAATATTTGCACTTGAAGTATTTCAGAACATCCGCAGGAGTCACCGCCAACCAGAGAAAAATTTCGCATGTATTTGAGGCGTTGTATTTTCATCCCTTTGTACAAAAAGGATAGAACACTTGTTTTCTCATCGAAAAAAAATCAAACGTTTGATTATATATATCATATATTTTTATGTTCTTATCGTAATCAGTATTTTCAATAGCCTTTGCAAACCAATTTTCATCAAATTTGGATGAAAATTCAAGTTTACACCTCAAAAAAAGGTGCTTTTGGAGTTATAGTTAATAGATTTCCAAGAGGGGTAATGAATGCTTATACTCATACTAGAAACACGTAGGTAGCTTATACCGAAGAGAAAACAAATCTATCTCAATTTTTGAATGTCTGAATAATTCTGAACGTTCAAATGAACGAATTTTTGTATTTATTGTATTTGAAACTAAAAAAAGTTTTAAAATATTGATTCATTTGCATTGTAAATAATTCTGTACGAAAGAAACTTGTAATGCCTATTGTTATTTTTAGTTGAAACAATATTTTTGGATAAAATAAAATTGGGAAAAAATATTTCGTTCATTTGAACGTTCAAAACTTCTGGTACATATTTTTGACGGAGTTATGAATTTTTGAACACGTTTTTGGGACATATATGTTCCAGTGGGCGTTAAAGGGTTAAATGTAAACTTTACATTCTTTTCAATCATGGTCTATTCTTTGTGAGATTTTTAAATTTATCCGTTTGAATCATTTTCAATACGTGAAGGGGAATATAATTTGCCCCTATCTGGTTGAATCCGAATTTTTTCATCCTTAGCTATCATTTTTAATCCAACTGAAAATAATATATCCATATCTATCCGTTTAAATCGGTCGTCAAAGTAAAAATATGCTATTAATATAATATTTTGTGAAGAACGGATTAAAGAGGATAGGCAATGATTCAAACGGATAAATTTTTAAACCGTGATAGTAGACAGGATCAAATCTAAGTAATTCGTGGATAGATAAGGATTAAGTCGTGGATAAAAAATGGAGGATTGAAGCGGATAAGTATATAAACGGATAGTAATACATAAAATAGGATACAAAAGGATTAAACCGGATAGTAACACCGGATAAGATTATGATTCAAAAACGGATACAAACGGATCGCCATATACTAAAAAGTATTCAGAAGGATACTTATGCATAGATGACGGATTAAAACGGATAAAGATTATTCTATCAAAATTATATACTGTAGTAACAAAAATAAGACTAAAGTAGTATAAAGAATCCAAATTGAGTCACACGAGCTCAATTTGGATTTTAATACTCTCAAAACAATTTCCTTGATATGATAAATCATTTCAACATCTCTAATTTTTGTACAATCATTTTTATATATAAATTATGTAGAATATTTTTACTTGGGTTTATTTAAGGGGGGTAATGTTAATTCGTGCAGAAAAGGCACATTTTTGTGGATTTTTTTTTTGACGACACAGTTTAAATCAATTTATTAAAACCAATGGTACATTAATGTATAACATTCGAAGAATATTGTACAAAATTTACATGAAGAAATATTTAAAAATACGACAATAGCAGCAATTATTCGGAAGCGTCTCGGAAAAAAGTAATGCTGGGAGGGTTTTTCGAAATTTCAATTTTTCACTTTTTGGGAGCACTTAGAAGTGAAAAACGCGATTTTTGTGAAAAAATCGGCTAATTTGTTATTTTAAAATAAAAAATATTAAGAAATTTGAAAAAATCTCTGCAGCGTTACCTCGTAAATTATGTACAGGAACTGTAACGAACTGTTTTTTCCGTTTTACTTTTTTACCCGTTCTATTTTTTCTAAATTGAAATAATTATAATTTAAACATTAAAATGTCCACAAAGAATGTGAGCTCATAATTCTTAGATTGTGAAAATGATATAAAATGATATCTAGAAAAAATCAGAAATACTTGGAAAAAAACCTGTAAAATTCAGGGAATTTTTTTTAAGAATTGAATAGACACCTGGATAAGACACCTGTTACTTTTTTGAATCTGTGAAATAAGACTCATAACTGTCCTCTGTTCTGATCTTGTTTATGAACATCCATTTTGCCATACAATATATATATAATGGATGACCATAAACCTAATAGGAAAGGAAGACTTTTATGGGTATTATGTTAGATTTGGAAAAGTGATCATGACAGTACTTAATTGGATATGCACTATTCAACAACTGTAAATCGAAAGTCAAATAGTCAACAACAGGATTAATTTAATGGAATTTTCCATAAAAAATTTTCTAGCACAAAATTGTATAGCTATGCATGAAGAATTCACTTTTCTGATCGATACATTTGTATGTTTCAGGGCAAAGTGGAGTACTTTGTTAAATGGAAAGGCTGGAGTAAAAAGTAAGTTTTGCAACCAATAATTTTTTACATAAGCAAATGAGAATTCCTTGAAGAGATGTTTAATCTACTTTTGGTTCCTTGCAGATACAACACATGGGAACCAGAAGAAAATATATTGGATGTGAGACTGATAGAACTCTATGAAGAAAGTCAAAAGGGAGCTGATGTAGTAACCAGAAGACCAAGGCGAAGGGATACCAGATATAATGTAAGCTGTTGTTAATTTTAAATTGAAAAGCTCATAAGGACTATTAAATTGATATATCATTGGTATATAACTACATACTAGTTTATGAACTCCACTAATTGTAGATTCCCCCTTTTTTGCAGGAACAGGTGTTGGCAAATTTGGTGGTGGAAGAAGAACCAGGTGGAGACGAGAGAGTCGGGGAAGACAGTCAGGATGAATCGACAACGGGAAGTACCTCGGCGGTTCCACGCTTGAATCCTGTTGCACCTGATGAAGATACTCTAGCGAGTTCTTTGGACGGCCATGAGACTCCAGTACCTCCAGAACTTGCCACCTCAGCCTTCAGTGTAGATTCAGATAGTTCTAATAGCAGTGCGGACATTCCCTTATTACCGAGAAAAGAACCAGCTGGGACAAAAAGAAAGGCCGAGGTCCTGAGCAAAGAGTCTGGAAAGATTGGAGTCACCATCACTACAAGTAGTCCCAGCAGTGGTAGCACGAGTCCGCCACCTAACAAGCTTCCTAGGCTACTGCCCATCAAAGGAAACCCAACAACGCCTCCTTTTAATGTAAGAAACAGTTTTCGGTGTCACTACTCTTCCACGGAAATCTCCCATTGTCAATGGCTGCCTAGAACAACCATTTAAATTACCATAAGAGATGTCCAAATCCTCTGGACTTAAAAAATAGTCTCCAAGATATCTTTCTCTAAGTATAGCAAGCGCGTCACATTCGCATCTAAGACAACGAGGATTGACCTCAAATCCCATCGTGTGTAGGTGTTTATTCAGGTGACAGTGGCTAGTTAATACCTCCACCATGATCTTCACCTGCTTGTTTTCCATATTCAACAGGTGCTTTGACCTCTTTAAATATGATGTACTAGTTCCTTGACTTCATCTCACCGCCTCTCATGAAGCCGTTGAGCCAACTCGTCAATCGCTCCTCTGACTACAGCGTGTAACACCACAGTAGGGTTCTGGTCCAATAAGGGGCATTGAAGCTCCCTTTTTTGTCAATGTATCCGCCTTTTCATTGCCCAAGATATCATTACCAGGCACCCAGATTAGTTTTATCCAATTGGCCGCTGATACCTGAAGAAGGACCTGAAGATAGTTCCATACTAACTAGGATGTCATCTCCTGTTCTGGCATTTATATACCCAGATACAAAAATCTTCAAGACACGTCTTTATAGCTACCACATCGGCTTGAAATATTGTGGAGAATCTACCAAGTGCTATTGAAACTTCAGTCCTTCCCTGTTGGAAGTAAAAAGATAGAAAAGGATAGAGATTTTAGAGATGTTTTATCCTTTCCAAGTGTACACTTTGCATCCATGGATTGCAAAAGGGGTAGAAAAAGATTGGTGTGAATAGGCGTGGATAGACAAAGGATACAGAAAGATAGAAAGATGAAGATTCAAAAGGAAAGAGACTATTGTAGAGATAAAAATAGATTGACATCCTTAATATTGAAAAAGATTCAAATAGATAGACTTTCTTTTTACTTCTAACAGGGTTGGTAACTTCGGTGCCCTGAGAGTCTTTAGATAGTTTAGATCCATCCGTATTCCAGATGAGTCCTCCCAGTTTAAAAATCGCAAAATAGGATTAATACCCATCACTACTTTCAGCAAATACAGTAGGGATGAAATTAGTGCCAGATATACTAAAACCAGAGGAGATCAGGTCGCTACCGGTTGGCGACATTCTAGGCTTTCTAAAGAGATCTTGGATTAAAGACTAGTAGCGTTTAGTTAAAGGAATGACACAATAGGTTTTTAAATTGAGCACCAGTAGGGCCCTCCTATGGGCGGGACTCCTTGTTCGTATATTGCTTCACTTCCTTTTTGGTGCTGGCCAAGGTTGTAGGCAGTCAGTTCATAATTCCTCATCTTTAAATTGTGATCGCTCTATTACTGAGATCGAAATCACAACTTTTAAATCTTCTGCACCAATACGCTCTTATGAAGCGTTCTAGACTTTATAGTCAACACTTCAAAACCGTAAAAGCCGTGGGAATTAAGTTTTACAACTAATAGTTAAGTACCAATACAAAATTGACCCTTTTTGATAATTTCAGAATATGAAGGTGAACGGCAGGAGACCCTCTTCTTCCAGCGTGAAATCAACACCTGAGGAACCTTCCCCAGCAGTACCGACAACGCCGGCACCGGCAGCAGAGGACAAGAATCGACCGGAAGCTGATGTTCCACATGGTCCTTCACCTTCTTTGCCACGAGCACCTCAAACTCCCTTATCTTCAGAAACTGAAACACCTTTAGAGCAGACCAAAAAACGTCAAGATCAAAGACAAGAAAAATCAAATGGTCCTCTCACAACAGATACAAATGGACACAAATCGCCCAGTCCGACGGATTCATATACAAACAACAACAGGTTATCAACTATTGTAAATGGTCATCATAATAATAACAATAACAACAACAATAACAACAATGCCAGTCAGAATATCAAGTCAGAATACGTCACATCAGACATGTATATCCCGATAACTAGTCCAGGTACTGATTACTGGCACTCGAGAAATCCTGTCGCCGATCAGGTTTTTATCACAGATGTTACTGTCAACCTCAAGACCGTTACCATTAGGGAATGCAAGACTGAAAAGGGATTTTTTCGGGAAAGAGATCCTAAAAGCGATGTTTACTAACCGCACCGGTAATGACTGAGTGCTAAAAATTGATTAGATACTACTAATCAATTAGATACTGTAAATACTATTTATTTTCGCACTGATTTAAGTGATGTGTTTCATTTTTGACTGCACAAAACCGTGAATTCAAGTTTAAAAGAGAATTGAGAGATCTTTTATCTCTGATCCATGAGAAGCAGACACTTTTTTTGTAAGCTCTTCAATTTTACTATTGCATTTTTAATTGGTTAAGGGTGTTGGAGCCAAGTTCTAATCTAAAAATTCAATTTCTTCATTTTACTCAACAAATATTAAATTTGGAATTTTTTCCATCTGTATGATTAAATAATATTTAAATAGTATTATGCACACAGAGCGAGAAAATATCTAATTCAAATATTTTTAAGTAAAATGAAAATATTCAATTTTGAAGTTGGATTTTGAATTCTTCCTTTTATGCAAAAAGTATCGAAATTATATATTTTTTCACTCTGTATGCAATCTTATATTTGAAAAAAGATTGAAAAAAGAATATTTATCTATAATTTTCGTTGAGTAAAATGGAGAATGGAATTTTGAACTTGACACTTGGGTCCAACGCTCTTAAGGGCATGTGATACTTTTTCGACGAAACTTATTGACTTTTTATTGTTCTTTCTGTTTTAATGTTTTCTATTGTTTTTCAAAGTTTCATGGCAAAATATTAATTTTTGTAGGCGTAAAGTTGATTTATTTGAAACTTATATTTTTTCAAAGTTTCACATGCCCTTAAGGCCATGTAAGGCTTTCCGGTTCCATACCTTACTGACATTTTTTTCTCTGCAACGATACGTCTACATTTATTGAAATATCAAATTGAAAATTTCTATAATTAAAGAAAATATGCTAAGGCATATTTATCTGGTTTTAAATTTTTGTAAAAATAAAACTTTCTTTTTATAAATGTCAATATTTAGGACCAGATAAACGTACCTTAATGCTTTAGCTTCAATTTTAGAAATTTTCAATTTGATATCTAAATAAATATAGACGTCGCGTTGCAGAGAAAAAATGTCGGTAAGGTAGGGATGGGTTAACTCTTACATTGCCTTAATATCGTGGACATTTCATATCTAGAGAGGAAGTTGTCCATGAATTTTAAACAAATTTTGAGAATAATTTGTTACGTAACTCATGGAAGGGTCTTAAATGAATTTAGTGACTTTTGTCATTCATCTACTGTTTTATTAAAACACAATAATTTTTACATTTTAGAATTTTTAAATATTAAATAGAGAATGAATCTCCTCGAAAATCTAGAGCGAGAATTTTCATTTGCTCACAAGTCAAATATCACAGACTTTTCATAAGTTGTGAAAATAAACTTAGTTCATAATGAAATTTTAAGGCATATTTGCTTTTTATGTTCCTTTTATCGTAATTTGTTTTTAAAGCATAATCTCTTTAAACATATTTTTATGTCATCAATGATATTATATGAAATTTTTAAATAAAAATCGCTTCATTTAATAACAGAAATTGCAGTGAAAAATGAGGAAATATAGACCAAATTGTATACATGTTAATTATTCATGTATGTATTAATAAGTCCACGTATGTATCCTAGTATACATAAATTCACAAAATCGGTTTTATGATTATAAAACTTTGGAAATTTCCAGTAAATTTTTTACTATAAAATTTAAAAAATAATTATTGTTTCTATTTTAATATACATATGTATTGTTTGAAAATACGGTTGGCACAAAACAGTAGAAGAGATGACACTTTTAAAAACGATGAATTATAAATTTTTTTTTAAAAGTGCATACAGTTAAATTTTAAATTCAATTTATCTACCAGTAATTCCGTGATATAGATAAATAATGTAATTACTTTCGCAGTTGAAAGCCGCTAATTATTTATAAAAACTGTTGCAGTTATTTTAGTTTTTTACATTAGATTATTATCATTTTATCAACTTGACCCAAATGTCCTCGAGGTTCGATATATATTTTCCTTTTTTTCAGTACGAGAAATACTTGAATAGATGAAATTTGAAAGTTACTCGTACAATTGTAAATACCAAATTTTTGACATCCCTTAGATTTAGATGCGGGAGAACTTGCATATGATTTATGTTCACATTATATGTGTAAAGACGTTTGTATCGACAAAATGTAAATTCGCATTCTAGAACCATGTAAAAAAATTGTACATAGACAAAATCTTGGACGTAATGCAGAGAATACGAAGGAATAGAATTTCAGGTATTCTACTGTAAATGACAGTATACATATTCTTCTTTAGTCTTAATAAGAAAGGGGAGATGCAGGCGAAAGAAGATTATTAATCATTTTTTGTTAGATCTTAGACTTACGAGATAGACTGTGCGTATATCTTGGTCATTGTTTTCTGTACTTACCGACGATTGATCTACCCATGTAAATGATAATCTCAACAATTGAGATAATAACACAATGACTACGCAAGCATATATACGATAACGTGAACCCCGGTAGTACCAAATCCAACAGTAATTTTAGTTCTGTCTGGTACAGATTCCTTATATTTCAATAAAATCTTAATTTTAATCAACGATTAGTTATTTGTACCTATCTTCTCTTCATATATTTTTTTTACCAATATTAAGGACGTTGGACCCAAGTGTTAAGGGCGTTGTTAAGCTCAAATTTCCATTCTCCATTTTACTCAACGAATATTATAGATAAACATTTTTTAGGTCTGTAGCACTAATCTTTTTTCAAATATAAAACTGCGTACAAAGAGATAAAATAATTAGTTTCGATAATTTTTTTTATAAAACGAGGAATTCAAAATCCAACTTCAAAATTAAATATTTTCATTTTACTCAAAAAATATTTGAATTAGATATTTTCTCACTGTACGCAGAACTCTAGTTAAAAATTGATTCATTAACAGAGGGAAAAAATTCAAATTTTAATACTTTTTTAGTAAAATGAAGAAATCGAATTTTTAGATTAAAACTTGACTCCAACATCTTTAAGCTCAAAATTCCATTCTCCATTTTACTCAACGAAAATTATAGATAAATATTTTTTCGCTCTGTAGCACTAATCTTTTTTCTAATATAAGACTGCGTACAGAGAGAAAAAATATTTAATTTCGATCTTTTTTTCCTTAAAACGAAGAATTCAAAATCTACTTTCAAAATTAAATATTTTTATTTTGCTTAAAAAATATTTTAATTCGATATTTTTTTTCTCTGTACGCATACTTCTAGTTAACAGTTACTTAACTCTACAGAAGGAAAAAATGTCAAATTTAATATTTCTTGAGTAAAATGAAGAAATCGAATTTTTAGATTGGATCTTGGCTCCAACCCCCTTAAGGTTGTTGTTTCCAAGCTTTAAATTCTAAATATGATTTCTTCATAGTTAAAACTTGATTAATTCTACAAAAGGAAAAAGTTCCAATTTTAATATATTTTCAATAAAATGAAGAAATCGAGTTTTTAGATTGGAACTTGACTCCAACACCCTTAAGCTCAAAATTCCATTCTCCATTTTACTCAACGAAAATTATAGATAAATATTCTTTCGCTCTCTATCGCTAATCTTTTTTCAAATATAAGATTGCATACAGAGTGAAAAAATATATAATTTCGATACTTTTTGCATAAAAGGAAGAATTCAAAATCTGACTTCAAAATTAATATTTGCATTTTACTTAAAAAATATTTGAATTAGATATTTTCTCGCTCTGTGTGCATAATACTATTTAAATATTATTTAATCGTACAGATGAAAAAAATTCCAAATTTAATACTTTTTGAGTAAAATGAAGAAATCGAATTTTTAGAGTAGAACTTGGCTCCAACACCCTTAAGGATCTTTTTTCCAACTTCTAAATTCAATTTCTTCATTTTACTTAATAAATATTAAAATTACCTATGTTTTAGCTCTGTATGCGTATTTATAATTAAAGAAAGAATAGCGCTACAGAGTGAAAACTTATCTATTTATAATATTTGTTGAGTTTAAGGGCATGTGATACTTTATCATAAGAGAAAATTAGTTATACCAATTATACATTCATAATAATAAATATTTTTATCTAATAAGAGTCAATAAACCTTCGTCTATATGAGGCGAAGGTTTATTGACTCTTATTTACTAAAAATATTTATTATTATGAATGTATAATTGGTATAACTAATTTGCTCTTATGGTGAAGTATCACATGCCCTTAAGTGAGGAAATCGAATTGTAATGAATTTACTTTAATTTTAATCTTTAAGGCCATGTAAGACTTACCCGATCCCTACCTTACCGACATTTTTTTGTCTGCAACGCTACGTCTACATTTATTGAGATATCAAATTGAGAATTACTGAAATTTAAGCTAAAGCACTAAGGTATGTTTATCTGGTTTTAAATATTGACATTTCTAAAAAAATTTTTTTTTTGATTTTTACAAAAATTTAAGTCCAGATAAACATACTTTAGCATATTTTCTTTAATTTTAGAAATTTTCACTTTGATATCTCAATAAATGTAGACGTAGCGTTACAGAAAAAGAAATGTCGGTAAGGTAGGGATCGGGTAAGTTTTACGTGGCCTTAAATCTTTTGTCAATCGGAGACCGACGGTGATCACGTGATGTATTGAGTTTGCGCAGTGATACTGATTAGCATTTTTCAGAACGTACTTAAGGTCATGTAAGACTTACCCGATCCCTACCTTACCGACATTTTTTTCTCTACAACGTTATGTCTACACTTATTGAGATATTAAATTTAAAAATTTCTAAAATTGAAGCTAAAGCATTAAAGTACGTTTATCTGGTCCTAAATATTGACATTTATAAAAAAAAATTTCAGTAAAATTTTTTTTATTTTTGCAAAAATTTAATATCAGATAAACATACATTAGCATAGTTTCTTTAATTTTAGAAATTTTAATTTTGATGTCTCAATAAATGTAGACGTTGCTTTACAGAGAAAAAAATGTCGGTAAGGTAGGGATCGGGTAAGTCTTACATGGCCTTAATGTTTGATGGATAACAGTTGAAATAGACTCCGCCCTTTACAAGGCCGTCTTAACGTATACCCCGTAAAGGTGCCATGATTTTTGGAGTGCAAATATAAATAGCGATTTTGAAAAATTGAAACAATCCTATTTTGCTGTCGTTACTGGCGTATTTACCAATTTAATAATTTTTCTCTTATATCAATTCCATAGATTATTGTTGATAGGGAGGAGTCTCTTAATTATATCGCCTGGGGTGACAAACGTCTTAGTTCGCTCCTGCCTAGGGAATTGTGGGGAATTTTGTTCTTCAATCTAGGAACATTTGGTCACTTTTATTTGGTGATATTGTAAATATTACTATATTATTCCGACGAACAAAGTAAACCTGTCAAAGGTTACAAAACCTATCATATAAATTGTCGTTTCTTTGCACTTTGTTATTAATTATCCACAAAATATTCTCAGGACAATCGAAAAAAGTGTTTCAATTTTAATAGAGCTTAAAAATCTGAAGTTTGCAATGAATAGGTGTTGATTAATGCCATATGCAGTGGATTATTTTGGAGCAGAATGTGGGTGAAACTGGAAGAAGTTTTGTTGGCAAATGCTTTATGGTAAAATTCATTAATTTTTTATTTATTCTACAGGTATTAATTAATTAAATATATGTATTATTTACATCAAATGTCAAAAACAGATGACATTGACTTGCGGCTTTTTTTTCTGAAGATCATTTAATTAACATGGCGATCACACTGAAACTGTAATCTGGAAAATATTATTGTTATTGTTATGCCAGAAGAGTAATTCGATATACATACATATCTGTATGAAATGATAAATATTTACTGTGAAAAATTTTATCTATCTTTACCATAAATGAAGTCCAATTCTCGTTACTTTTGTTCCCCGAAAATATTTATTCCCCTGAAAATGTTTCTTTCATTCTTGCGATTTCTGTAACGGGAAAAATAATAAAACAGGAAAATCTTAGGATATATTTATCAATTGTTGATCAAGATAATAATAAATAAAATATAAAAAATGAAAACAAATTCTAAGGTTTATGTTTACTAACGTCGGATGAAACATGTAACTTTTCAATAAAATTTCAATTTCAAAATTATATCTCATTTTATTCAATAAATATTTTATTAAGACACATTTTCGTTAAGTAGTCAAGATTTTTTTGAAAATAGAAGTGCGGCTTATATCAAATAATAATATATTATATAAATTATATAAATATCTAATTATATTTGTTAAAGGTGTTGGATCCTAATTCAAAAGTCAGAAATTAAATTGCCTATTTTATTCATTTTACTCAACAATTAATAGAATTAAGAATTTTTCCATTCTGTGGATGTTTCTGGGTATCTAGTGGACCGGGAAAAACCCGGGAATTTTATTTTAACCAGAAAAACCCGGGAATTTTATTTAGGACGGAGAATTTTTTGTATTTTATTGAAAAATATACTTTTTTCTACTTTATCTTCTTTTTATTCTATTTCTACTTTATCAAATTAAAAAAATTTTTTTTTTTAAATCGCAAAAAGAAAACTATAAATTAGTCGGAGGATAAAAAATTTGACCGGGAAAAACTCGGGAATTTCAAATTCCCTGGTCACTAAACACCCTAGTATTTATTTTAAAATAGAAATGTGCCTACAGAGAGAAGAAATATTTACTTTTTATACTTTTTCATTTTACTTAACAAATATTAAAATTGGAATTATTTCCCTCTGTAGAATTAATCAATTTGTAACAACAATTATGCGCACTAAGCGAGAAAATATCTAATTTAAATATTTTTTAAGTAAAATGCAAATATTAATTTTGAAGTCAGATTTTGAATTCCCCGTTTTATGAAAAAACGATCGAAATTAAATATTTTTTGCTCTGTACGCAGTCTTATATTTGTAAAAAGATTAGCGCTACAGAGCGAAAAAATATTTATCTATAATTTTCATTGAGTAAACTGGAGAATAGAATTTTGAGCCAACGCCCTTAAGCAAAAATTGAATTATTATACCAGAACTAGGATGCTTATAAAATGCTAATAATTATTAAATATATGTTACACTACACAGGGAAACTGAAAAAGAAAGCTTATATTTTATTTTACAACGACGAAAGGGTCATGGAAAATCGAAAGGACTCACTTCCATTTTGGTGGGAACCTTTGATAGTGTTTTTGATACAAAACCACCACCGTTTAGAATTCTTCACCAACTACCATCTTCTGAAGTATATTGGGGTAAGTGGAAATACTTTTTCTGCTATTCAGAAAATTTGCTACTTGAACCTTTGTCTGATTCTGGCGGAATTTATATATGCGAATTATTTTTCTATTGCAGTAGTGGCATGTTCTTTAACACACGATGAGATTTTAAATGACTGGAAGTGGCTCTACGAGAATGTAATGGATACCCTGAAATCTTTCGAAAAGGAAGAAGACGTAAAAAACTTTGTGTTTACAAAAATTCTATCGATGATAGCTAACAGCAAATCGGAATCTCAATTTGCAGACGGTAATTACTTTCAAGGAAATAAATTCTATTTGTAAAATGAAAGCGACGCTAACGATATTTTATTTGATTACAGAGGAGGATCCACAAACTTTTAAAACCGTCTCTTTTAAATTTCATCGAACCTTCAAACTTCCCACAGATGACAGACTTGTAAATTACTATTCTTGTAGGTCAGTAGTCGTTACAGAGACTTTTAGATCATAATTTAAAAAGATTTATATTATTATATTTCTGTATTTGTTTCTAGTTACTGGAAGTCGCGGATACCCAGACAAGGATATATGTATTTATCTATGAATCACCTCTGTTTTTACGCTTACATTTTGTCAAAAGAAACGAAATTAATTATAAGATGGGCCGATATTGTTGAGCTAGACAGGACGAACTCTCTCCTATTTCCAGACAGTATTCGTATAGTAACGCGAGACTCCAAAGAGGTAGATTAAAATTAGTTTGTACTTACTCAGCTACTAAACGAAACTTCTTTATATTTATATATATATATATGCTAAATTTTTTTTCAGCATTACTTTTCCATGTTTTTGCATAAATCCGAGACATACGGTTTAATTGAACAGCTAACAAATTATGCTATGAAGCGGTAAGAAGTATAAACTTTTTTAAGAAACAGTTTTTTTTAATAATACAGGGTGGCCACATGTCAGGGAAGTCAGGGAAATGTCAGGAAAACCCGAGTAGTTATCAGGAAAAATAGAAAATGACATTTATGCTCATTATGTTATTTTTATCGTGTTGCGTATATAGATTTTATAACTTATTTAACAGATTTTATAAACTTTCGAAGGATTAAAAAGAATTTCCAGGCATTCTTTTAGATTCTTTCGGTTTCTAATGATTTCAAGAGATTTTGAATAATTTAAGGGCATGTGATACTTTACCATAAAAGCAAATTAGTTATACTAATTATACTTTAATAATAATAAATATTTTGGCTAATTTAGCTAATTTTAACTTTTATTTACTAAAAATATTTATTATTATGAGTGTCTAATTGGTATAAATAATTTCCTCTTATGGTAAAGTATCACATGCCCTTAAAAAGATATTAAGAGGTTTCTAGGAATTTAAAGGGATTAGAAGAGATTCGTATCATTAAAAGAATTTATTGGAATTTTAAAGGATTTCATGAAGTTTTAAGAGATTTTTTAAGAAAGTTTAAGGAATTTTAAAGGATTTCATGAGGCTTTTATGATTTTGAAAAGATTTTGTGAAATTTTACAAAATTTTAAGAGATTTTTATGTATTTTAAAGGATTTAAAATTTTTTCCTGGAATTATAAAGAATTTTAAAAAGCTTGTAGAAATTCAAAGAAATTTTGACATTTTTAAAATGATTTTAAAGATATGGAATATTCCTCGTTGAATTAAAACAAATTACAAAAATTATTTTTAATTTTTAAAGCGTTTTGTGAGGTTTCTGTTACCAAGAATTTTTATTTAGAGATTTTAATGTATTTTGGGGAATTTCAAAGTTCCTTATTGAATTTTAAAGGATTTCACGAGATTCTTACGATTCGTAAAGGATTTTTTGAAATTGTAAAGGATTTTATGGAATTTTAATAGATTTTAAATAGATTTTAGGGAATTTAAAAGATGTTTCTAGGAATTTCGAAAGTTTTTGTGGAATTTTGAAAGCTTGTAGGAAATTGTCAGAGATTTATAGGAATTTGAAAAGATTTTGCAGTTATTTGAGAAATTTAAAGGATTTTAAATGATTTTGAGGAATTTTAAATCAATTAGTAAAAATTTAAGGGTTTTCTCAAATTTTAAGATATGAAGTGATTTTAAATTTCAAAAAATTTAAAGTGATATACGAAATTTTTGAAAAATTTCATTAGTATTTTTACTGAAAATATGTTCGAATTTTGATACTTTTATGTCAGGGAAATTTTTCTGAAAGTCAGAGAAAAGTCAGGAAAATGTGAGGGAAATAAAAAAACTGAATCTTGTAGCCACCCTGCAATAATAATTTCAAGAAATTTGAAGAAAGATACAGTATAGAATATTTTTCAGACTTATCGATGAGAAAAGCGGTTTCAATCAAGATAAGGATCTTCTGAATAAATTAAGGTAATCTTGACCTAGAAATATGTAAATCACAAAAAGTAGTTAATCTCATATTTGCAGATAATAAAGAAAAATATGCAATTACAGCAAAAATGTGCCTAAAAAGCCGTCGTTTCTGAAACGGGACCTTGACGCTAGAGCTCACTCCGAAGCTTATAGATTACAATTCAGGTTACCCGGGAGCGAAAAATTGGACGGTTGTGTCGATGCCACTTTATGGACACCGTACAATAAGAGACATGTTTGGGGAAAGATATTCTTGTCCCAGAATTACCTTTGCTTCGAGAGTAGAGTGAGTGACACGTATTTTACATTCTTATTTTATTTCTAATATTATAAATACGTCTCTCTGATTAAATTCCTAAATATTAAGGGTGTTGGAGCCAAGTTCCAATCTAAAAATTCGATTTCTTCATTTTACTCAACAAATATTAAATTTGGAATTTTTTCCCTCTGTAGAATTAATAAATTTTTAACTAGAATTATGCGTACAGAGCGAGAAAATATCTAATTTAAATATTTTTTAAGTAAAATGAAAATATTCAATTTTGAAGTTGGATTTTTAATTCCTTGTTTTATGAAAAAATTATCGAAATTAAATATTTTTTCGCTCTGTACGCAGTCTTATATTTGAAAAAAGATTAGCGCTACAGAGCGTAAACATATTTATCTATAATTTTCGTTGAGTAAAATGGAGAATGAAATTTTGAGCACTTCGGTCCAACGCCCTTAAGGAGCTTTTTATCACCAGGTAAAGCAAGAAGTAAGTTTAGTTATTCCCCTTCGGGATGTGATAAGATCTGAACCAGCTGACAATGATTCTTCGTCGACGTCAACCGACAAGTCAATACTCATTACGACAGCCTCGGGTTCCTTCCTATTTTCGCAAATTCACGACAGGGATTTTGTGATGCAAAAAATAAAAGAGTTGTTAGCCAAAATCAGTCTGCCGTAAGTTTCAGAAACACTTCTTACAAGTAAAAAATTAATTTCTATAAAGTGCAGAAATTTTATTTTTTATTTATTTTTTCAGAATACCATTCAATCCATCAAGCAGTTCAACAAACAATGTTTGCAGTCAATCTACAACTGAGGAAAAGCCTGTTGAGATTTGGAAATGTCAACCCCCATTGATGAAACTTTTCAAAACAGATGATAACAAAGTTTCTGAAATAAAACCAACAGTTAAGGAAAAGCAGTGGGAGCTTCATTTTGGAGAATACGGAAGAGGAGTTACAATCTACAAAACTGTTGAAACTGCAAAATTAGTTATTCAAGGTGTACCGCCGTCTCTCAGGGGAGAAGTCTGGCTCACTTTCTCCGGTAAAATGCTATTTATTATTTAATGAAAAAGTATGTCTTCGTATTTAAAGTAAAATGTTCTAATCTGATTTAATTAAAATAGGGGCTATAAATGAGATGGCGACGAATCCGGGCCTCTATAAGTCTCTAGTTGATCAATCTCTTGGTAAAACTTGCCAAGCAAATGAAGAAATTGAGCGGGATTTGCACAGATCATTACCAGAGCATCCAGCCTTTCAGTCGGATATTGGAATTAGTGCTTTACGTCGAGTCTTGTCTGCATATGCTTGTAGAAACCCTCAAATAGGATACTGCCAGGCAATGAACATAGTAGCCTCTGTTCTGTTAATTTACTGTTCAGAGGAAGCTGCTTTCTGGCAGTTGTGCAATGTTTGCGAGTCTTTACTGCCGGATTATTACGATCGTCGAGTCGTTGGGGCGCTTGTCGATCAGGGACTCTTGGAGGAACTGGCAGCTGAATATTTACCCACTTTGCACGCTCGACTCCAGGAACTTGGGCTTATCAAATGCATATCCCTTTCTTGGTTCCTCACTATTTTCCTAAGTGTAATGCCGACCAATAGTGCTGTTAACATCATGGACTGTTTTTTCTACGATGGAGCAAAAGTCATATTTCAGGTTGATAATTTTATTTCATTTCAGCCAAATATCAATGATTTCGTTAATTCGAACGATGAATTTTAAAAAGTCTTGAGCAAATTGGCAAAATTTTGTAAAAATGAGAATTTTTTTACCCTTAAAAGCCTGAGTTTTTTAAATTTGTAAACGGTTCTTTTTTTTGAATTTTAGAGGATTTAAAAGTTTTTCATAGAATTATACATGATTTTAAGAAACTTGAAAGAGTTTTAAGAAATTTTAAGGAATTATAAATATTCTCCTGGAATTTTAAAGGTTTTTAAAAGGGTTGTAAGAATTTAAAGAAATTTTGACATTTTTAAAATGATTTTAGGGAATTTAAATATTCCTCGTATAGTTAGAAAAAATTTCAAAAATTATTTTTGATTTTCAATCGATTTTGTGAGGTTTTCTTCTCTAAAAATTTTTATTTAGAGATTTTAATGTATGTTAGGGAATTTTAAAGTTTTTTATTGAATTTTAAAGGATTTCACGAGATCTTTATGATTTGTAAAGGATTTTCTGAAATTATAAAGGATTGCGTGGAATTTAAATAGATTTTAAAGAATTTATGATGTTTTATAGGATTTTAAATATAATAATGAAATTTCAATGAATTTAGAGATGATTCTAGGAATTTCAAAAGATTTCAGTGATTTTTAAGGTATTTCAATCAGTTTCCAATAACTTTAAGAGATTTTTGCGCATTGTAAGAGATATTAAAGTTCCTCATGGAATTTTGAAATATTTCAAGGGATTTTTAAAAGATTTTGTGTAATTTTGAAAGCTTGTAAGAAATTTAAAGAGATTTGTAGGTATTTTTAACGATTTTGAAGTTTTTTTGAGGAATTGAAAGGATTTGAAATGAGTTTGAGAAATTTAAAAACAATTAGTAAAAATTTAAAGATTTTCATGAAATGTTAAAGATTTTGTGAATTTGTAAACGATTTCATGGAATTTTAATAGATTTTAAAGAACTTATGTCATTTTATAGGATTTTAAATATTATAGCGTTAATATTAATAATAATAATATTATTTAGAATAATTTAAAAAGATTTTTAGGAATGTGAAAAGTTTTTTGAGGAATTTAAAGGACATGTGAAATGATTTTTAGAGAATTTTAAAACAATTAGTGAAAAGTTAAGGGTTTTTATGAAATATTAACAAATTTGAAGGGATTTCGTTTAATTTTAAGATATTTCTAGGAATTTCAAGATATTTTCAGAGATTTCCAAGGTTGTCGTAAATTTTAGAGATTTTTACGAATTTTAAGTTTTGTGAAGTGATTTTAAAAAGATTTAAAATAAAATTATACGAAATTTAGAAAATTTTCAATAGTGTTATTATTGAAAATTTGTTCGCATTTTTAATACTTTTCTGTCAGGGAAATTTGTCTGAAAGTTAGAAAAAAGTCAAGGAAATGAAAAAAATGAATCTTTTGGCCACCCTGACTTATTGATTTTAATCTAAAAATCTAATGATCTCAATTGATTTTTTCAGATAGCACTGATGATCTTAGAATGGAACCAGGAGAAGTTGCTCAACTGTCGAGACGACGGAGAAGCTATGCAGTTGTTAACAGACTATCTCGGAGGTATTTTTAATGACGAAGAGCCAGTATTAACCAGGCCTCACGACAACCCTTCACCAAAAAGAGTATATTTATATTTAAATTTTCTTTATATTAAAATATCTTTTCACAATACTGATTTCTACTTTTTTCTTTAACTTTAGAGCATCTCCGTTCAAACTTTAATTTATGAAGCTTACTCCCGCTATGGCGTGTTGACGACTGGAGGAATCGAAAGGCTCAGATTAAAACACAGACTCAAGGTTGTTCAAGCCTTGGAAGATGGGATTGAGAAAAACGTAATAAGAAGTGTTATTGGCGACAAGTACATGACAAATGAAGAATTACAGGTAATGCGACAATCCTGTATGGTCAGATTTGAGCGACCTTATATTTACCAAAAAAATTCAAACACTATTCTAAATTATTTTTCAGGAATTATTAAGTTTAGTTAGGGAAGAACTTATGACTCATCGTAAAACAAGACCCGATCGTTATGATCCAACCCTACCTCCTTACGAAGCTTACAAAGTGGATTACGAACTCTTCAGTATATTATTTGGTGGTTTATCACCCTGGGGAAAATGCGCATACGCAGAATCGCTTTCTGAAAGACTATTTCGCGTAAGTAGAAAACTTTGTTTTTCTTTTATATGATTTTCTACTTTGAAGGTAAACTATACTAAATTTACAGCTTATGGACCGAAATCACGACAGTCTCTTGAACTTTCGAGAACTTGTACAAGCGATAGGATTAACAGCAACGGCTGAAGTAACACAGAGACTGAAGCTTCTCTATATTTTGCACATACCACCTTTATTATCAGCAAGCGACTTTGATTCGCCAACTCAATCAGGTAATAGAGATAAATTTTATCTTGTCATAAAGTAAGTTTTCTAGTATGACCGTTTAATTTTATTGTAGGTGGCACGGAAGTTGCTGCGGAAGCTACAGATTTTTTTGACAGTTTGGAGAAGAATACAGCCTCTTTAGAAGTACCAGTCAGTTCAGCGGAAGATCCAATTTTAAGTAGTTTCTCAAGGTCAACTAGCTGCAACAGTCTACCCGGTGACCAGTCTTGGAAAAATCAAAGTTTGGGTAGTTTTCGGTCTTTAATTGAGTCTACAGACAGTCCCTTGGAATTGAAAGTCGTGTCGAAAATGTCTGAACCGCACTTTTTAGCTTTGTGGAAAACTTTCTACGACATGTTCCTTTTGCAACCCCTGGAAGCTGATGCCCAATGCATAACCGAGATAGGTATGAGAAAGAATTTTTTTTAGGAGTTAGACTGATAGGCGATATTGGAAAAAACTCTGCTGGAAGTAAAGAGATAGAAAGAGAGGTTTTTGTTTCCAAGAATTTTTATTTAGAGATTTTAATGCATATAGGGAATTTCAAAGATCCATATTGAATTTTAAAGAATTTCACGAGATCTTTATGATTCGTAAAGGATAGAATAAATTTTAAAGAATTTATGACATTTTGTAGGATTTTAAAAATTATAGTGAAATTGTAAGGAATTTAAAGATGTTTCTAGGATTCTAGGAATTACAAAAGATTTCAGTGAATTTTAAGGAATTTCAATAAGTTTACAATAATTTTAAGAGATTTAGAGTTCCTCGTGAAATTTTGAAGTATTTCAAGAGATTTTCAAAAGATTTTGTGAAATTTTGAAAGCTTGTAGGAAATTTTAAGAGATTTTTAAGAATTTAAAAAGATTTTGAAGTTTTTTGAGGAATTTAAAGGATTTGAAATGATTTTGAGGAATTTTAAATCAATTAGTGAAAATTTAGGAATTTTTTCGAATTTTAAGATGTTTTAAGGAATTTTAAGAGATTTCCAAGATTATTATAAATTTGAGATATGTTTACGAATTTCAAGTGGTGTGAAGTAATTTTAAATCTCAAAAGATTTATAGTGATATTATCCTAAAAATATATACTGGAAAATATAAGAATCGATATTTGGCATTGAGTTGAAGTTTCAGACGTCTAGTCTGACGAAAATTTTTATTTTATTTTTTTTTTTTGCATATTTTGGATTAAGAATTAATAATAAATAATAATAATAATAAAAATAATAATAATAAAATAAATTATTTTAAGTGGTTTTTAATTTTAGGGAATTTCAAGATATATATTAAGAAACGTCAAAGGATATTTAAAAGAATTCAAAAAATTTTAAAGATTTTCAAGAGTTTTCACAAGATTTCAAGGTTTTTTTTTTATAAAAGTTTGAAATAGTTGTCAAAAGAATGTTCCAGAGATTTATAGAATTTTCTATATAGATGTCACAAGATTTCAAGATACCTTAAAGGATTTTATCAAATTTTAAGTGATTTTAAGGAATTTTAAGGAATTTATTCTAATGTAGAGTAAATCAGATGGAATCCCTTAAAATCCCTTAACATTACCTAAAATTCTTTAAAAACTTTAAAATCTTCTGTAAATGTCTTAAAATGGTTTGAAATATATCAAAATTCCTTAAAATTCATTAAAATCTCTTGAAATATCTTGAAATATCTTTACGTTCTTTAAAATGCGTTAAAACCAGTTACAATGTCTTGAAATTTTGTGAATTTTCTAAAAAAAAAATCAATTGCCAACTCTTTACAACTATTTTAAAAATCTCTTTAAATTCCTAAAATCAGTCAAAATCTCTTAACATCCCTTGAAATTCCTTAAAATTACTATAAATCTCTTGAATTCCTTTTATAATTTTTGAAATCTTATAAAATCTCCTGAAATTCCTCTAAAATTGCTCCTAGTTAATAAATAAAATTTCTGGACTTTGAAAACCGTGGCAACATTTAAAAAAAATATTTTTATTCCATTGAATATAAAAATAAAAAATCGTCAGATTAGACGTCTGATACTTCAACTCAATATATTTGGCTATTGATACTTAGCGAATGTTGATCCGATTTTAAATTAATCTAAATTTTAATTCTGCAATTATTTGTTGCAGGTACCTTGCTGATGCAACTAGGTAATGTGAGTAAAAAATTTAAGTTGGATCGAGAAGAATCCGAAGACAGTTTAGTCGTAGCAGCTTCAGCTGCACAAGAAGCGTTGCCCCCAATAGAAAGGGTAATTTTATTTCTGCTTATTATTAAAATACAGGGATCACAGTCTCTATTTTTTCTAAAATTGAGGACTTTTAGAGGAGTCTTTTGTTTTAAATGAGGGATAGTATATTTTTGGTTTTTAATTTTTTGTTTTGGTGTGTAAATTAAACTTTTATTTTGTAAATTTAAGTCTTTAACTAAAAATAGAGTACGGCCTCTGATCCCTGAAGCCTATTTTGAAACTTATTTCAGTAATTATTCCGACAATTAATTTCGTTTGAATTCTTTAGTCCCCAGATAGCAACGGAAATCCGTCCAGTGGTCCATCGTCTGCTGATCCTGACTGGTATATTACAGTGGAACAATTTTTGGCAACGGTAATGACTGGACCACCGATAGTCGAGTATTTCAGTAAGCGTTTTAATTTACTGGACGCCATACAACTTCTTAGAAATCGAAGATTCAATAGTGTTCATTCCCTCTCTGAAACATTCAACGTATGACGAATAGCGAGAAGTGAACCCTATGAATTTACAGCACGGGTTATTGAAGTTTAAAAAATGTAATATAAGAGGAAAAATTGACATTTTGGAGAGAGCCAAACTTGCTCATAATCGATTCTCGAGAAATATTATTATGACGTGCTAGTAAGCTTGCAGATTTTTTTACTTTCGGGTTATAAATAATGTTATACGAATATATTAACTTTTTAAGAAGTTACTATACATCTCAGGTTTTCTAAAACTGAGATGTATAGTTCTCAAAAAAATATTTACACTATTGATTTGCTGAGTTGAGCATGGCGCGTATCATTCCATAAAAAGCTCGAAATTTTTTAAATTTAAATGTATCATGAACATAATCAAAGTGAAAGAGATTTTTAAAAACTTTTTTTTAAATTTTAAAATCAAGTCTTTTGATTTATACTACACTGCAAAAGGCAAATGAAAAAAACTGTAATTTGAAGTTTGTGTGTTATAAAACACGAGATAAATTTGAAAACAACGTTATTCCTGTATTAAAATATCTATAAGGTTCTTGAGCTTTAGAGAAATAAGTTTGGGAGATAATTAAGTAGCGTTTTTTCAATGATACTACTCTATTTTATATAGATCGATTTTTATTTTTGTAAGTAATGCGGATGTTACTATTTACCGAGCAAAATCTCCAAAACAATGTATTATATTTGTATATAACAGTAAATCAATTCCTATACATTGTTACTATATCTATTATCTGTATAATAAATCCCATATAGAACATACAAATTGATTAATTATTCTTGAAAATAAAATTGAAAGTAACCCAATTACTAAAATTGAAAAATATCTAAAAATACGTACATGATGCCATAGGGAAGTTTTTAAACTTAAGAAAGATCAGTTGAGTACTTTTTTTAAAAGATTTATTAATTTAATACACCTTGATTAATGGAAATTAATAGTTCTTGGCCAAGATGCCGTCGGTCTTGCTTAGTCGCACGATGCAGTCATCTGATTCACCCTAAAAAAATCAAATAATTCATATTAGTCAATTATACAAAAATTGTTTTTGTTTTTCCTCCTTTTACTCAAAAAATATTAAAATTAGACTGAAAAAATATTTAATTATATTATTTATTTTTAAAAATGAAGAAATAGAATTTTAGATTAGAAATTCCACTCAATTTTTAACTAGAATTATGCGCACAGAGCAAGAAAATAACTAATTCAAATATTTTTTTAAGTAAAATGAAAGTATTGTATTTTGAAGTTAGATTTTGAATTCTACGTTTTATGCAAAAAGAATAGAAATTCAATATTTTTTCACTCTGTACGCAGTGTTATATTTGAAAAAAGATTAGTGCTACGGAGCGAAAAAATATTTATCTATAATTTTATTCGGGTAAAACAGAGAATAGAATTTTAAGCTTAACACTTGTGTACAACGCCCTTAATGGCTAATAAATAAAAAATCATATGTACCATGCGTCGGATTGCACCGCAGATGGCATACATTTTGAAGGTGTCGCTCATTCTGCCGGTTTCGGGGTCTACATCAGCCAAGGTGAGTTGGATGGAAGCATGATCCTTAGCGTGGATGATGCGGTTGCTCGCAGAGCTGCAATATAAAATAAATTAGGATGAGAATTGATTTCTGCTGATTTTTGTTTAGATTAAAAGTGTGTTGACTCATGCTCATTTTATTTTAAGAAATATTTAAATTTAATATAATATATTTAAAACTTAATTATTTAATATTAAAATATTTAAAATAAATATTAAAATCCGATAGTTTTTCCATAAAACGAAGAATTCAAAATCCAACTTCAAAATTGAATATTTTCATCTTACTTAAAAAATATTTTCATGGTATTTTGTGGAATTTTACATAATTTTAGGAATTTTGAAGGGATTTTATTAAATTTTATTTGATTTTCAAATACTTTTAGGGATTTAATGAGAATGTTTAAGATTTTGAATAATTTTAAGCAATTTATTGTGATTTTCAGAAATTTTTAAAGCATTTTACGATATTTCACAAAAGTTACTGGACTTTCAGTTACTTTGAATGACTTTAAAAAATATTAATGGTATTTTGTAGAATTTTAGATAATTTTAGGAATTTTCAAGGGATTTCAAGAGATTTTACTGAATTTTATTGGATTTTCAGATAATTTCAGGGATATAATGAGATTTTATAGGATTTTTAATAATTTTAACGAATTTATTGTGAATTTAAGAAGTTTGATAGAATTCACGAGATTTCTGGGATTTAAAATAATTTTAAAGGATTTTACCATAATTATTGAGATTTTCAGTAATTTTAAGGGATTTGACGAGATTTCATGGCATTTTTTATAATTTCAGGAATTGGTAAGGGATTTTACTAAATTTTATTTGACTTTCAGGGATTTAATGAGATTTTATAGGATTTTGAATGCTTTTAAGGAATTTATTGTGATTTTCAGAAATTTTAAGGGATTTCACGAGATTTCTGAGATTTAAAAGAATTTTATAGAATTTGAAGATATTTTGTGGGTTTTTGAGTAATTTCCTCAAAATTCCATTCTACATTTTACTCAACGAAAATTAATGATAAATATTTTTTCCCCCTTTGTCACTAATATTTTTTGGATTTTCAGGTAATTTCAGGGATTTAATGAGATTTTATAGGATAGTGAATAATTTTAAGGAATTTATTGTGATTGTCAGAAATTTTAAATAATTTCACGAGATTTCTGGGATTTAAAATAATTTTAAAGGATTTTACCATATTTATTGGGATTTTCAGTAATTTTAAGGGATTTGACGAGATTTTATAGAATTTTTAATAATTTTAAGGAATTTATTGTGAATTTCAGAAATTTGAAAGAATTCACGAGATTTCTGGGATTTAAAATAATTTTAAAGGATTTTACCATATTTATTGGGATTTTCAGTAATTTTAAGGGATTTGACGAGATTTCATGGAATTTTTTTATAATTTTAAGGAATTTTAATGAATTTAATTGGGTTTGTAGGGTTTTAGATAATTTTAGGAATTTTTAAGGGATTTTACTAAATTTTATTTGACTTTCAGGGATTTAATGAGATTTTATAGGATTCTGAATAATTTTAAGGAATTTATTGAGATATGTATTCAGAAATTTTAAGGGATTTCACGAGATTTCATGGGATTGTTAATAATTTTAATGAATTTAAAATAATTTAATGGTATTTTGTAAGAAAAGGATTTAAAATTAATATTATTTGAATTCAGCATATAAATAAAAATAAAAATTTAGAACTACCGGAACTAAATATTTGTTCTCTCTGTACGCAGTCTTATATTTGTCTTATATTTGTCTAGACTAATGACAAAAGGGCCTCATTCCTAGTTTGGGGAAATTTAATTATTGTATACAAGTGGGTCATTTACGACCTTTAATCCTTAAATCCTTTTATAAACTGTCACTCCAGGCCATCCATCAATGATCAGGTAGAAATTTCACCGCGATGCCTTAAACTATAATTCTATAATACTTACAGCTCTTAAATTCTGTTAAGATCTAAAGTGAATGATACTTTATGACTTTAAATTAGAACGTTGAATTTTGATTTATTAAGATTATTCAGTCCGGAGTAGATTTTTCTTTCTTTCGATTTTTGCAGATCTTCGAAGATAGATTAAGGGTATTTCAGTCAAGTTCTAATCTAACAATTCGATTTCTGTATTTTACTCAATAAATATTCAATTTGAAATTTTTTTCCTCTGCATAATTAATCAATTTTTAACTAGAATTGTGCGCACAGAGCGCTAGGTATAAAATATTTATCTATAATTTTCGTTGAGTAAAATGGAGAATGGAATTTTGAGCTTAACACTTGGTCCCAAAGTCCTTAAGTTTAAAGCTATTTTTAATTCATTTAAAGAATACGGCCATTGAAATTCTACTGTAGCCGGATAAATTTTTCTTTAATATTCATCCGTCTAGTCGGATGTTTAGAAACTTCGTTATTTAAAACGTACCAATAAGATGTGCTTAATTCCAAGATCAGACTTCCAATCCTTCTTCAAAGTATTCACGCAAATTTCTCCATTTTTTGCGACATTCGGATGGAAAATCTTGGTAAGGAAAAAGGCTTTTGGAGGCCCTTGAGGGAAATCTTTGCCTAGAGCCAACTTTACTTTAAAATAGCCACTCGCATATGGAGTTCCAGCTAGAAAATTCATTCGAAATTAATTATTCAATTTAACTTTGGAATTACAGTATTAGTGAGAAAATAAAATAAAGAGAGATCTAAACTATATTTACCAGGGCCTTCGATAATGGCTTGAATGTCTGTTATGTCGTCGTCATTGATAATGACTCTAATTCCCTCAGGGGGTTCATTCGACAAATCATTCAACTCCTTAGCAACTCTTCTGATGATTTGTGGGGAAAGGTTTTCCACATTTGAAATCTAGGAAAATTCATCAAGAAAATTAAACAAGAAATATGAGAGGAGTAAAAAAAAGCTTAATATTGTTTGTGGTTATGTTTTGAAATAACGTGTAAGATGTAAACAAGAGCAAGATCAAAATGTCATTTCAAGAAACTTCTTGAAGCTACGAAAATTGATACGAATAGACGAAATAAACAAAATCACTTACGGACGAGGCTGTAGCCATTTTTGCGAAATCTTATATTTAGAAAGTCCTAATTTGTATTGTATATAAGTAATTTCAGCTATAAAAAAGTTAGTAACCAAAGGAAAATAATCATTAATTAACAAACGAAGTGAAACTGGATGTCACCCACGTCATCGTCTAGGAAGCAAACTTTCACTGCTTTCTACACTGGATTGGCTGTTTCGGATAGCTCAATTTCATTCTTTACTTTCATTGGATACAACATTTTTGTCCAGAAAGAAAGTTACATTTTAAATAAGCCTACAATTTTCAATATTACTTTTGCTAGCGTTTTTTTTATTAACTTTCAATTACTAATTTCGCTTTTTAAAGAGATCGGGAAATTTTAAAGATCGTCAAATTAGTTTTGAATTTCTTATATTCAAAAGACGATTCAGAGGCCATTTTGAATTTCACTGGGCATGCGCAAAAAATTTAGAGGAAGCTAAACAAACTGCCATCTTTCTTTTCTTCTTTTCCGGATTGAAACTTCCACGAGCAAGAACGTTAGTTTTATTTATTGGAAAATATTCTCTTAACAAAAGTGCAAATTGTTAATTTATTTTCTATTTGATTACAGTTGCTTATTCGCCTAAAATGGAGAACGACGCTGGTGAACTTGTCGACCTTTACTGCCCAAGGAAATGGTGAGTAACACGTGGTCTTTGATTTTACCAATTTTGCCTTTTATTTAGGCAATTAATAGCGAAAATAGAGTGAATTTGGTTGACTCGTTACTCGAAAATTTTTCTTTTTTTTTTAACACTTTGAATGAATAATATCTAAAAAGTAGAATGTCGCCTTAAAAAATATTCTGTCACTTGTGTAATTTCATTCATTGGTTATGTCGCGAATTACAAGTCATGACAGTAAAGGCCAAAAAATGAGGATAATAAGTGTTTTTGTGAAAGGAAATTGAAAGTAATATCTCTCTTAAATTTGAAAAGAAATTTTAAGGGCATTGGAGCCAAGTTTTAATCTAAAAATGCAATTCCTTATTTTACTCAACAAATATTAAATTTGCATTTATTTCCCTCTAGAGTTAATTAATTTGTAACTTGAATTAATCACACAGAGCGAGGAAATATCTAATTAAAATATTTTTTTAAGAAAAATGAAATTATTCAATTTTGAAGTTGGATTTTGAATTCTTCGTTTTATGGAAAATGTATTGGAATTAAATATTTTTTCTCTCTGTATTCAGTTTTATATTTGAAGAAATATTAGTGATACAGAGCGAAAAAATATTTATCTAGAATTTTCGTTGAGTAAAATGCAGAATGGAATTTTGAGAGAGTTACTTAAAAACCCAGAAAATATCGTCAAATTCTTGAAAATTCTTTTGAATCTCAGAAATCTCGTGAAACCCCTCAAAATTTCATTCTCCATTTTACTCAACGAAAATTATAGATAAATATTTTATACCTAGCGCGCTGTGCGCACAATTCTAGTTAAAAATTGATTAATTATGCAGAGGAAAAAAATTTCAAATTGAATATTTATTGAGTAAAATACAGAAATCGAATTGTTAGATTAGAACTTGACTGAAATACCCTTAATCTATCTTCGAAGATCTGCAAAAATCGAAAGAAAGAAAAA
>UCOK01012703.1:0-14279 GCA_900474325.1 Synergus umbraculus
ATTTTAGAATAATATTTCAAATTCTTTAAAACCTAATAAAACTCTTACAAAGTTTTTAAAAGCCCTTAAAATTTCACGAAATATCTTAAAATCCCATACAATTCCACAAAATCGTTAATCTCTTGAAATCTATATTAAGATTAGTGGAAATCTCTCAAATTTTTTAGCAACCTCTAGAAATTTCTCTACTCATAAAATCTCTTAAAATCATTAAAAATATTACAAAATTCCCTATAAAGTTTTAAATTCCTTATTTAAATCCTATTCCTATAAATAGGAATAATATATAATAATATATCCTATAAATATTTTAAAAGTCATAAAAGTACCTTGAAGTCTGATTGAAATCTGATGAAATTCGTGAAAAATTCTGAAAATTCCCAGAAACTTTTTGAAATTCTTTAAAATTCTACGATAACATGTAAAATCCCATTATCTTCCATTAAATCTTTAAAAATTCCGTAAAATTCCCAGATTTTGAATGTACCTATTTTGAGTTTAGACTCGTGACAAAATGATTATTAACGAAACCAAATTCAAAATTTCAAATTCATTTCACGCGGAATTTACGATGCGGCAAATATCGATTGTCGAAAATCACTATCGATACTTACACACAGAAAAAACAAGGACTGAAAGTGTTTACAGTTTAAGGCAGTTTTTAGGCTGAATTTAAGTTTAAGTTAGTATTTAGTCTTATTTTAAGACTAGGAAATCTTAAAACGAGTCAAAAACTGACTTAAACTTAAATTCAGCCTAAAAATTGACTTAAACTGTAAACACTTTCAGTCCTCGTTTTTTCTGTGAAATATTTTATGACAACATTGGCAATATTGGTATTAAGCATATTCAGGAAATTGTTACTTTTTTCAAACAGCAGAACTTGCAGAATTTATTCAGGAATTTATAAAAAGAAAATAAAAACCTATGCGATAGGGGTGAAAAGTTTTCATTCTATACTAAAAATAATTTGGAAAAGTATGTGGAATGCAATTAAAATATGTAAAAATCCTTACTATTAAAAATGACAATTATGGAAATTCATTCGTAACTTTTTTAAAACTAAAGATTCTTCTTGAAAGTTTTCTTCTGAATCGAAAAGAAATTTCGAGTTCTATAGTTCTATTATCTCACGTTTTGAGGATAAACCTTTTAAATGTAAAAATAGCTGCTTGGAATTCTAATCGACCATTTATAATCGGTAATAGGTATATGAAAACGATTTTTACGATCTGCGCTTAACTGAATTCGCCGAATAGACCAAATTCTTTGTGCAATAGAAAATAAACAAGATTTACAGATAAAATAAATTTAATGAGTAGAATATAACGTGTTTTCTGAAAGAAACGTTAACTTAATTGAATGTTTGGAACAAGTTTTTTCCATTAGAGATGGAGAAGTGATGGATAAGATAAATTCCTAATAATAAAAATTAAAAACTATATTTAACTAATTTTTGACTGTATTCATTATTATCTTCATTATTATTATTATAATCATTATTATTATTACAATCATTATATTTTCAGTACCGAATTACTCCTTATTATACTGGCATTATCATAAATGTTGGCTCTAATGTTTTTATTTCCAGAAAACATAGTTATTTATAGAGGAAGGTATTTGCGAAGACATTTGTAATGACCATAGAATTGGGAATGTAATTGCATGTAGCATGTTTCACATCTAAAACAACTGCATGTTTCAAAAGTTATGAGCACGTTTCGCAAACATCAAATGCTATATTTTGAAGTTCATTACCAGTATTACTGTATGTATTATGTCTGTTTTAACATGTGGAGATAGAAATAGCAATCTTGTTTCTTCTGACTACATTGAACTGTCGGATTCTTACGACTCATTCAATATCGGGTGAAGTTTTCCCTTGTGGAATTCAGTCTTCTTTAACGGAGAAAGATAAGACGGGATTTATTGTGGAATACTTCTTTTCAACTTTTAAACTCTACTACTTTTCATGCTGAGAATATTTATTATCAATCCTTATTTTTATTTACTGAACCATACAATTTTTTCTAACACTACATCAATTCATAAAATCATGTATAGAATATTTTAAAAAGGAAAAAGAATAAAATTTACGTTCCACATTCAAAAGCATAGAAGCTTGGATTCAGACTTGATTCAGAAATCGAAAGATAAATTACAAATATCGATTTTTGTTTGTTTTACAGCTTTCGCCTGAGCGCAAAGAAAAAACGACTTTGCGTGGTAGCAGTAAGGAGGACGAGACCCTCGAAAACGTGCCTTTACCCTCGCCTGGCGCGAGGGTCAGTATGGAGAGCGAGGCGGAGGCAACGTCGGGATGGAGCTCCACAAGTAGCGGTTCCTTAAGAAAGTCAGAAAAGTTTGAAAAGTCTGAAAACGAGGCTCGCAAAAGGCCCGAAAATGTCAAGAATACGAGCTCCGTTCTCGACAAGATTGCCCTCTTCCATCAACATCATCACGCACGTGGTAGAGATGCCACCACGTGTTCCCTTCATCGTACACTAAGTATACACACTACTGCCCTGGAACAGACTTACATGGCCGAGGAGTGCGATGAAAATGACTATCATCTTGACCTTGATTCATATAAGCCGGTTCAACCCCTTCACATCGATCACGGAGTCACCCTATTTCCTATTGCTGCTTCGCACGTAGGGACTGATCTGCATCTTTTGCAGGTAGCAATCATTCATTTTTATAATATATTATATCATTAGCAAATTGATACGATAATTAATATTAAGAGCGTAATTATTTTGTTTTACTTTTTACAACTTCAAGTTATTCAATATAGTTAATTACTGACAAAGTGATTCAGATAAATCTCTTTCAATCCCATTTGGTTCTTGGAGATGAATTTATTGGAAGGGTTTCTAGGGATTTTAAAGGATTTCGACGATTTTCAAGTGATTTTTACGAAATTGAAAGGATTTTTGGGATTTTTAGAAGGTTTTGAGGAATTTTATGGTATTTCAGGATATTTCAAGGGATTTTTAAGAAATTTATGCAATTGTGAGAGACGTTTTAAGAAGTTTAAGGGATTTTTACGAAATTCAAAGGATTTTTGGTATTTTTACAAGGTTTTGAAAAATTTTATAGTATTTCAGGATATTTCACGGAATTTTAAAGGATTTTAACGATTTTCAAGTGATTTTTATGAAATTCAAAAAATTTTTAGGATTTCTACAAGATTTTGAAGAATTTTATGGTATTTCTGGATATTTCACGGAATTTTTAAAGAATTTATGCATTTTTAAGAGGTTTTTAAAGAATTTCTAGGGATTAAAATTTTTTTTTGAAATTTACAAGAATTTTAAGAGATTTCAACGAATCGATTTCGAAACGAAGAGATTTAAAAGATTTTTTAATGGAATTTTAATGGATTTCAAAGGGTTTCTAGAAGTTTTAGGCGATTAAAAATTTTTACGTGAAATTTGGAAGAATTTTAAGAGAACTCAAGAGATTTTTACGATTTCTAAAAGGTTTTATGGAATTTTATGACATTGTTAGGAATTTTAAGGAATTTAAGGAGTTTGTCTGATTTTTAAAGATTTCATGTAATTTTATAAGTTTTTAATGGATTTTAATGAATTTTAAAGGATATAAAGGGATTTTGAATATTATCGTAGAATTGAAAAAAAATGTTTAAGAGCTTTCAGGGAATTTCAATAGATTTTCACGAATTTAGGAGGATTTTAAGAGATTTTAATGAATTTTAAGATATTTTATGGGATTTAAAGATTTTAAGAAATGTCTGGGAAATACATTGAGGGATTTCAAAAGATTTTACGATTTACAAATGATTTTGTAGAATTTTCAAGGATTTCATAGAATTTAATGAAATTTTATGACGTTTCTAATAATTTTAAGGAGTTTTTCCTGTGATATAATAACTTTTTAATGGATTTTAATGAATTTTAAAGGATATAAAGGGATTTTAAATATTATCGTAGAATTTAAAAAAATTTTAAGAGGTTTCAGAGAATTTCAAGAGATTTTCGCGAATTTGGGCAGATTTTAAGAAATTTTAAGATATTTTATGGGATGTAAAGATTTAAAGAGCTTGTCTAGGAATTTCATTGAGGGATTTCAAAAGATTTTTACGATTTACAAAAGATTTTGTAGAATTCTGAAGGATTTCGTGGAATTTAATGAGATTTTATGAGAAATTTTATGAGGTCATTTTGGATGTTTCTGTGAATTTTTAAGGGGTTTCAAGATTTTCATGTTATTTTGACGAAATTCAAAAGATTTTTAGGATTTTAAAAAGATTTTGTGGAATTTTAAGAGATTTTAGAATATTTCGTGGCATTTTAATTTTTAAAGAAATGCATGCAATTTTAAAAGACTTTTGCGAATTTTAAGTGATTTTAATTGCTGAAATTTTGAGGAATTTTAAGAGATTTCAACGAATTATTAGCGATTTCAAAAGTTTTTATGAAATTTTAAGAGATTTCAATATCTTTTTAGGGGATTTTGAAGAATTAAAAATTTTTTCGCGAAGTTTCGAGGAGATTTTCACGAATTTTCGTTTACTCACGAAATTTATTTGGATTTTAGAGAATATTCAAGGATTCTGCGAGATTTTGTGGAATTTTATGAAATTCTGAATAATTTCAAGTGATTTGAAAAGATTTCATCAGATTTTTCAAAATTTTAAAGAATTTAACTAGATTTGGGATTTTAAGTAATTGCAAGAAATTTAATAATCGTTTTTAGAATTTGTCAAAAATAATTTGGAAATTAGAGAATATTATAAGGAAATTCACGAAATTTCACGAGGTTTAAAAGAATTTTAATAAACTTTTTGTGGATTTTATGGAATTTTAAAGAACTTCGTCTCAGAATTTTTGTCTGACCATACATGGGCATTTACTACTTCCCCGCTCTGGCTGACCTTACATTGACTTATACTACTAGCCTTCCATTTCTCATCTTCCCGTTGCAAAGTAAAAAATTGTATAAAAACATTCCGTTTGTAAAAGTGGGATAACAATTCCTCGGAATAAAAATGGAAAAAAGGGAATTCTCACAGCAAAAACCGAATGCCAATATGAACTGCTGTTAGCCTAAAAAGTTTAGTGTTCTTTAAAAATA
Source organism: Synergus umbraculus (assembly GCA_900474325.1). Lineage (NCBI taxonomy): Eukaryota > Metazoa > Arthropoda > Insecta > Hymenoptera > Cynipidae > Synergus > Synergus umbraculus. The sequence goes on from UCOK01012703.1 coordinate 5,104, forward strand.
CTTTTCAAATATTCGACGCAATTCGTATATTATATTTAATATACAAAGTACAAGAAAAATGACAAACTAATTCCACACTTTCGATATTAATTTAAGCGATAATAATTCGTGTCTTGTTATCTCGACCCTTCCAGATTAAATATTTGATGAAGGTAATTCTGATCGAAATTGAATTCTTTCGGATTTCATTTCTTCGATTTACTTTAATATTATATATCTCAATTCCTTCTAGTTACTTCAGTGTGTTTTCTGCAGTAGTTACAAAAATGATTGAAGTCTCAGCTTAACTCAAATGGACCGGACATTTCATTTCTAACAGATAGATTTTCTTTTTTAATCTTCACAATTTAATTTCCGACTTCCACCTGCTCCTTGTACAGAATTTAAATCTGATATTGATGGTAAGCCTTCAATCAAAGTCTTGAAAGTAATTTCATTTTCTGAAAATCGATACTAAAACAGAGTTTCCTTTCGTGTTTAAGAACTGAAATGTTGCTTATGTACATTCTCAGAATAACATAGTGCAAACAGCAAATTACGTAAATTCTATTCAAAACAGGAAAAGAACTTTTATGAGTTGAAAGTCATTAAAATAACTTTAACCAGACATAATAAACTTATACAACTTGCATACCTACTTGTATTAAATTTATCACACATTAATTCTTGTTTTCCTACTCTGTGGCTTTAATTTCAATGGAAAAAAGGATTGCACGTTTCATATGTTAAAATTCCGTTTTAAAGAACTTGCGGAGGTCATTCATACACTTTAAGTTTCGGAACTTTTCGAGTTGAATGTAGAATATTTTAAGACCTCGCGGGAATAACTATGAGGGTTTAAAAAAAAGTTCCCGAGAAAATTCAAGTTGAAACTTTCAAGCTCCATAAGTCAGGATGCACCAGGGAAATCTAAATCGTACATATCCCGGTTTCTTTGTCAATTTCTTTTTCGATTCAAAAAATTGTTATAAAGATACTATGCAGATTTCTTTACAAACTCGGTTTTTTAATAAAAGAAGGATTACATTTCATTTTTTGAAATCTAAAATCTTCCTCGTATCTTTTCTGAATTTTTCTCTTTTTTTAAGAGTTATATTTTTAGTTATCCACCAGAAGGAAAAAACTTCCAGGTGGAAAGTTCAAGCGCATAAACTTCCGGGACGGCGATGAGAAATTACAAAAATAAAACTGAGGTTTTCGCAGCCATTTCTCCAAACCCTTCTAATAATAAACCTTTTGAATTGTTTATTACTGAAAGTGTCAACTGAGACCAAAAATACAATTAAAATTGAATTAGCATTGAAGAATAATTGAAAAACATCACCGAGACTCATTAAAAAAGTTCGTAACACTTATTTTCTTTCGGAATTAGAAGTCGGTGTTAAAAATATAAAATCAATATTAAAAATGTTAATGAGAACACATTTTTTGTTAACATTCATAATAACAATGAACATTTGTCTCTCATTTCTAAAAACACCTGTTCAAGATTAATACTTATTTTCAATTTATGCTGCTGTGGTTTTCCTTTTGTATTTCTCGAATACGGTCTGAAAAGGCTTTTGGAATTGTTAATTCAGGTACTCAAAGTCAAGACGAAATAATTGACCTAATTTTACCGTCCTTTATCTGTACTTAAAAATATCCAATGTCTTGTCAAGTCGAAGGAAAAGCTCATTTTCTCTTGGCTGCTCTGAATAAGAAAAAATTTTGTATTGTGAGTTTGAATAATTGTTTAAAATTGTTCCATTTATTAAAAGATGGAATTGAATTCGTAGATATTTTTTTTTCTTCTTTTCGGTGATGTATTTTTATTTCATTCAATAGCTTACATGGTAATTAATTTGTCAGATTATTAGTTGAGTATTTTCGCAGGTGGAAAATTGTGAACACATTTATCAGTATTTAGGACTTAGAATTAATTGCATGTGCCACAAAAGAACGAGCTAATTTCATTGGACAAAGTTTATAATCCCACTCTGTCCAAAAGTGTCAACCATTATCATCTTGAACGGTTTAGAAACTTTCGCAACAAACTTTTCTCTTTCTAGGGAGTTAAATTTTCTTCCTCAAATTGCTCTCTGGAGTATTTACGGGAAGCTTAAGTTGTGGCTCAAGAAAATTTGGTACTGAAGAATCGATAGTCTCTGTTATATTTTCTTCTGTCAAAATTCATATAACATCTTTTAATACATTTTTCTTCTCTATTTTTTAATTTTTTTTTTTAATTTTATAAGTTAATTACTTTCATGAAATACTTTGAAAGACTTTATTATTTTCAAGACTCGCATTTATTTATTGTGATTTTCAGCGATTTATTAAGGAAATTATAAATAAGAGGGATAAAATTGAGAAGAAAAAAATAAATAAATAAGGGTGAATTAAGTGGAGCAAATCAAGAATAAGTAGGGTATATGTATGTGAAAGACGAGGGTTAAAACATATCATTTAGTTAGAGGTTTTTTGCAAAGCGAAGCAAAGAACCTCTTACAATTAGTTAAGGTGAAATTCAACCTAAGCATGATATAAGATTGACCAGGGGAAATCGCTTTATTCCAATTTCGATTTCCTTTTTACAATTTGCATTTATCGAATTCTATTTTTGTGAAAAGTCACATAAAACGTCGGTGGACTGAAATAAGTGAAGAGAATTTATAGTGACATAAAATTCCCTGCTGAAAGAGATTTACAAGATTTAATATATATATGCTTCAGATGTTGCTTACGTAACAATACATAAATGCAATTTCTTATATTTGAAGCTAAAGTGACTGAATATTCAATTACATGTTTGGAGTTCTTTAGTTCTTTAGTTCTTTATTGTTATTATAAAATTTTTTAAGGAAAAATTCAATAACATTTGAATTAAACGCCCTGGCAGATTAAAATAATTAGATTTTGCTCCACGTTCAATTTTATATTAGAGAGAAAGAAAATTCTAAGACAGAATTATTTTAAGTTTTATCTCATTAACTTCTGATAGGCACTAGACTTTTTCTGGTATGAATGTATATTTTACTAACTCACTTTTTTCATTTTTTTTCCAATATAAAAACTAAGGAAACTTATTCAATTATTATAATTATAATTATAAAAATTAGCGAGTTTATGGCCAGGATAATGAACTTTTAATGATAATGTCTTAACTTTTTTATAACTCGATTAAATTTTCATACTATTGCAAAAATAAAAAAAATTAGTAGTTCATCTAGTGAATTAAAAAACCCTTGAATTATTTTAATCTTCTGAAATTCCCAGAACTACCTTGAAATCTTTAAAAATCGCACAAAATTGTATAAAATTCTTTGTGAAATCTTTTGAAATTCTTTTAATCTGCTGAAAATTATTTGGGATTTTTTAAAATACACTAAAATCTTTATAATCCTTTCACATTTTTTTAACAATTCTTTTAAGTAATAAATAGACGACCTAGGGCGTTTATGTAGAAAAGGTCGTCTTTAACGTAATGAGGGTTCCTTTTAAAAGTAGTTAAATCAATATAATCAAATGGAAGAGCTATTCTGAATAAACCTTTATCGAAATTGCTAAGCTGAAAATTGTATAATAGTTAAGATACTTAAGTAGCAATGACATAGGAATTCTTACATCAACATTTCCAATTCAAAAATTGTTTAGTATTATATTTAGAAGCTCTAAGCTGGAAGGGTCGCTTTTAATGTAATGAGGGCTTTTCTCAAGAGTAGTTGGATTAATTTAATTTAGTAAGGGCTTTTCTGAGTTAAATTTAGGGAGAATCTTTTATCAATGTCTTGACTTTATATTTGCATTTTTTTTTACTTACTCAAATTATGAAATTTTTAAAAAACTTCGTTAAAATTAACTTTAAATCTTTTGAAACTTCATAAAATTCTACGGGATATTTTTTAAATGTAAAAATCTCTTAAAATCCTTTAAAATTCTGCGACAAACTTCAAAAGCTCTTAAAATTTGTAGAAATTTCTAAAATTAATAGAAACGTCTTAAAATCCATAAAAATTTCACGAAATGCTTCGAAACTTCTTACAATTTTTTTTAATTCCCTGAAGCGTCAAAAAACTTCTTAGAATTTCATGACTATCTTTAAAATCTCTTAAAATTTCATGAAATTTTTTAGAACTTCTTAAAATTCCACGAAATTCCTTCAAATTTCTTAATATTCTATGGAATCCCTTAAAGTTTTACTACTTGGTTTAAAATTATTCCAAATTATATGAAATACTTGAAATTCCATGAAACAACTTTAAAATCCCTTAAATTGATGAAAATCTCAGAAAATTCCTCGAAACCTCCTGAAATTTTTTAAAATCCTACGATAACATTTAAAATCAATTAAATTCTTTTTAAATTATTTTAAATTTCTTGCAATCCTTCAAAATTCAAAGAGGAACTTGAAAATCTTCTAAAATACATCAAAATCTCTTAAAATTCCATGAAGTCCGTAAAATTTCACAAAATCTTTTAATAATCAAAAATATCTTGAAATTTGTTTAAATCCCATGAGGAATATTAAAATCTCTTAAAATTACTTTAAAAATGTCAAAATTCCTTAAAATTCTACGAAAATACTTAAAAACGTATAAAATGCCTTAAAATCTAAAAAAAATTCTTTCAAATCTCTTAAAATTCTGTGAAAATCTTTCAAATTCCCCAAAATCTTAAAAAAAAACGAAATTACCTTATGAAATTTTTTACAATTCCACAAAGAACATTAAAATTCTTTGAATTCTCTAAAGTTTCTTAGAAATATATTAGAATTTCATAAAATTTCTGAAAATTATTGGTGACTTATTGGAATCTCTTAAAATGTATTGAAATCTCTTGAAATTCCAATAAATGTCTCGAAATTCCTATAAGTTCCTTAAAATTCTACGACAATACTTAAAAACATATAAAATTGTTTAAAATCTAAAGAATTGTTTCAAATCTCTTAAAATTATGTGAAAATCTTTAAAATTCCCCAAAGTCTTTAAAAAAACAAAAATACCTTACGAAATTTTTTACAATTCCACAAAGAACCTTAAAATTCTTTGAATACCCTAAAGTTTCTTAAAATTATATATAAAATTCCATAAAGTCTCTTAAACTTGCATAACATTTTTTAAAAGCACGAAATTTTATAAATACCATAAAAATCCCTTGTAATCCCTTGAAATTCCTATAGAAGCCTCTTAAACTCCCTTAAACTCCCTAAAATTATTGAAAATTTCTTGAAACCTTTAAAAACCCATAAAATCTCATAAAATGCCCGAAAATTCTCTATAATAATTGTTCGAAACGCTTAGAAATCTCCTATAAATCTATCCAATAAACTATAATTTTTTATTATCAACAGTCGATCAATTTCGATATTCCCTGACAGCTACTCGCATTTCCCTGACATTTCCCTGACTTCCCTGTCACGTAGCCACCTTAATAGTAATTAACCCATATTTAAAGGGATGATACTTAATCACATCAGAGCCATAAACTTAAGCAGCCTCCCTTATATGCAACCTCGATTTAAATTTATGAAGAACCTAAATTTTATTCCAAACCAAATACTACATAAAAAATAAAAAAAAATAAAAAAAATAAAAAAAAAACAGTAATAAGATCACAATTCCACCCCTGAGAGATCTGAAAACTCGATTTCATCAAGAGTTTCAAGTACATGATCTAGTTAGTCCAAGTTGATTTTTCCTCAGAGTGTGTTAACATTTTATTTTGTCATTTTTGCCGGCAGACCTTACACCACGGAACGACCCTGGTGCACTGGGACTGTGATAGCGGAACGTCGCGAACAGCATTGGTTTATGCGCGTGTGGATCGTGCGTGTGGCACCTTTGTATGGGAAAAGCCATCCTGGAGTTCTCTGAAAACAGCGAGCACTTTAGGGACCGGGACGACAGATTTTTGTCTGACAATCAATGCGGAGGAAACAGTCCCCGCGGGATTGGTGACCAGATACTCTGCTCAGCAAAACGACTGCGCCTTTGTCACCCTTGATGAAGGTTATCTGGACCTTGCCTGTGTTAAAGAAGTTATGATCGGATGCTGTGATCGGGATCGAGATCAAGAACTTCGTGGCATCTGCAAAAGATATGGCCTTCCTGGATCTGATTCATGTATCGGATTGATGTACGGATCCAATCTATCAGATAATCGACTCATCTTCCTACTCTGTCCTCCGGCACTCAGCAAGTGAGTTTATTTTATCTGTTCTGGAAACATTCTTCCATTTCTTATCACAAGAACGAACTTTTTCAATTTTATATAATTTATTATGTTTTATTTCTCTAATCTTTTAAAATTTATGTTAAACTTCGTGAAAATCTCTTAAAATGTTCAGAAACTTCTTAAGATTCTTTTAAATTCAATGATAACGATAAATCTCTTTTCTATCGTTTAAAATCAATTAAAAGTATTAGAAATATCTTCAAATTCCATGAAATTCTTAAAAATTCCAGAAAAATTTTCAAACTCATAAATTTTCCGAAATCCACGATAAAATTCTTGAAAATCTCTCAAAATTCCTAAAAGCCTTTTGAAATTCCATGACAAACATTAAAATCTCCTAATATTCCCTTTGAAAACCTGTAAAATCGATTAAAATTTATGAAAATCTCTTAAAATTTTCAGACTCTTCTTAAGATTCTTTTAAATTCAGTGATAACAATTCAAATCTCTTTTATGTCCTTTGAAATCAATTAAAAGTATTAGAAATATCTTCAAATTCCATGAAATCCTTAAAAATTGCAGAAAAATTTTTAAACTCATAAAAATTTTATTTTTCTAATCTTTTAAAATGTATGTTAAACTTGGTGAAAATCTCTGAAAATTCCAAGAAACCTTTGAAAACCTGTGAAATCGATTAAAATTCATGAAAATTTCTTAAAATTTTCAGACACTTCTTAAGATTCTTTTAAATTCAATGATAACGATAAATCTCTTTTTTATCCTTTGAAATCAATTAAAAGTGTTAGAAATATCTTCAAATTTCATGAAATCCTTAAAAATTTCAGAAAACTTTTCAAACTCATAAATCTTCTGAAATCCACGATAAAATTCATGAAAATTTCGTGATAATATTTCAAATTCTTTAAAACCTCATAAAACTCTTACAAAGCTTTTAAAATCCCTTAAAATTTCACAAAATATCCTGAAATCCCATACAATTCTACAAAATCATTTTAATATCCTAAAAATCTCTTGAATTTCGTAAAAATCACTTAAAAATCGTTAAAAATGAACATAAAAACCTTCAAAATAATTAATCTCTTTAAATTCATGTTAAAATTAGTGAAAATCTCTAAAAAATGTTATCAACCTCTTGAAATTCTTTCACATCTAAAATCCCTTAAAATCATTAGAAATATTATTAAATTCCATGAAATCCTTTAGAATTTCACAAAATCTTTTAAAAATCTCTTGAAAACCTATAAAATTATTAGAAATGTCGAAAAATTGCATAAAATCCTTCGCAATTTTTAAAAATCTTGAAATAAAAATTTTCAAATTTAAATTTAAATTGTTAATTCCTTCAAACCCCTAGAAACTCCTTCAAACCGTTTTAAATTCCTCAAAATTTCACAAAAACTTTTAAAATCGCTTGAATTCGTCGAAATCTTTTTAAAAACTTTTTAAAATCCTCATAATTTAAAAATATTTAGAATCCCTTATTATTTTTTAAAATTTCTTAAAATTCTATGAATTTCTTTAAAATTTCACGAAATATCCTGAAATCCTCTTAAAATTCTACGAAAATTTTCAAAATCATAAATCTTTTGAAATCCACGTTAAAATCCATGAAAATCTCTAAAAATTCCTAGAAACCTCTTTAAATGCTTTCACATTTAGAATCCCTTAAAATTATTAGATATCTTATCAAATTCCATGAAATGCTTTAAAATATCACAAAATCTCTTAAAAATCAGAAAAATTGAAATATTTTTATGTAAATCATTCGAAATTTCATAAAACTCCATTAAATCCATAAAAAGTCCACAATATCTTTTAAAAAATCGAAAAATTTCTTGAAAACCCTTAAAATTTGACGAAAACCTTCGAAATCTTTGTAAATTCTACAAAATCTTCTAAAAATCATAAAAAAGCTTTTAAAATTCCTCAATAAAATTCCCTATAAAGTTTTAAATTCCTTATTTAAATCCCAAAAAGTACGGATATTTTAAAAGTCATAAAAGTACCTTGAAGTCCGATTGAAATCTGATCAGTCGTGAAAAATTCTAAAAATTCCCAAAAACTTCTTGAAATTCTTTAAAATTCTACAATAACATTTAAAATCCCATTATCTCCCATGAAATCTTTAAAAATTCCATAAAATTCCCTTAAAATTCCTATAGATTTTCAATGTACTTCGTATTTATACTCGTGACAAAATGATTATTAACGAAACCAAATTCAAAATTTCCAATTCAATTCACGTGGCATTTACGATTCGGCAAGTATCAATTGTTGAAAATCACTGTCGATACTTAAACGACGAATCAGGAGTGTTTTGTATTAAATAATATTATCTAAAATGACAAGATTACTATAGGAGTAAATCTTGATTTTAATAATATTCCTCCTTTTTTTTTCTAATTTCGCTCTTCGCTAGATTTCATTTGACCTTGTTCTACTTTATCCATTTGCCCTACATTTTGATTGTATTCTCTTCCACCTTCATATCTTTCGTTCAAATTCCATTTTACTTAATATGGTTCAATGGACACAAACTTTTTCCAACTGCTTCGGTAAATTTCGAAGAGGAACAATAGTAATTATTTAAAGTTTGTAAAGCAAATATATTAATATAGCGAGTAATATTGACCGAAAAAGTTTTACTGGTTAAAAAAACAGGTTGATATTAGGTAGTCATTTAAGTGATTAAATTATAATAAGCTATTAACTTAATCACCTGAAATAATTTTTATGTGTTTTGAGAAAACAAAAAAATTTACTGGAGAATAAAAATTGAAACCTTAGTTGAAGCACATTTATTGCAATATCAACTAGGAAAGCTTCTTTAATCATTTCGAGATAGTTTATAACACTACCGTTTTTTTATAGTGCAGGAACCTAACAATTTTATTAGAATCAATAACAAATCAATAAAGGGACGTTTTTATTGATAATAGTTATGGATATCGTAAACCTTTACGATAGCTATAAGAAAGTTAATATATATATATATATAT
>UCOK01012716.1:0-10512 GCA_900474325.1 Synergus umbraculus
GGCTGATTGATATGAGGTGATTTGAAAGACCAAAAGAATCTTGGTACTTGCACTTTTGTTTGAAATAACGCAATTTGATTGTGCTGCAGAAATGTGAATTTCTGTTGGTAATTTGATAGAGGGCAAGAAACCCATGATCGGTAGATTGCTGAATTCATATTTGAAATTGATTCTTTTCGCTGAGCAATAGAATCAGAAGTTAATATTGAACATTTTGCAATGTTCCAATGATATTCGCTTATTCAAAGCGATTTCCCAATTCTATTTTTCAACTCAGTTTTATTTGAGTGTTTATTAAATAGAAATTATTTTATCAGCTTTCTATTGTAATAATATAATTTCAAAGCGAAAAATGCGGAAGGATGAATTTGACATAGGAAGGTCGTGTGAGAGAGGCGGGGTGTCCGATAACGCACCTCAGAGCAGTTACTATTTGTATGCTTGATGTTTGTGTCCGTCTCTTTAGTTGAAGCTGTAGACGCCCGCTTCTTTTTAGTTCATTCATTCCTTATTCTTAATTCGTTATATTTAATAATTATGAATATTTTTAATTAATTATGAATATTTGCTAGTTTTTTTTTTGATTGCAAAATTTAATTCAGGCTTCGATGCTTGCTTGGATATTTATCGCCGAGGCATTGCGTTAGCAGCTCGGGGTTACCGATGCCAGTGACCTCAGAAAATATTCTTTTATTCATTTAGACTACTTGCGAAATTTTAAGGAAATATTCTTATTGACGTTAATTAAATATAATGTTACTATTTATAATAGAAGTAACAATATTTAATAATTTTAAAAGAAAGAATATTTTCATAGGGCTGGTACGTAACATTATTATACACGTTCGTTTTCCAACTGCGAACTTTATCTAATTTTAAGAGCAAAAAAAAATGTTTATTATATCGGTAAGTAAAATTGTCTATTTCGACTACAAATAAAAAAAATATGTTTCTCTTTTTTTTTTTTGTTTTTTAATTACATAAAAGAAAAGTTAAATTCTCCATGAGTCAAACTCTCGAGAATTTTCTAACCTTATGCTTCACACGACAATTAAATTTAAGAAAGTTAAAGCTAAATTATTAAGTTAGAAACTAGCAATATTCCCATCTTTTATTGATTTTTCAGTCGATTGTCGTATTGTTCATCACCCTCTGATGATCTCTATGTTAGAGTCATTTACTTTTGGTACTGTGCCCGCAGTTGCTCGCGGTCGAGGTGTATAGGAACAAAATTTATAGAAACAAAATCTACTGGATTTGACCCACACCGGAATATTTTGTTATGTAACAAAATATTTAAGATCGGCGTCGATAAATCTTTATTTATATTAGAGTTCATTGATAAATTCTTGAAAGAATTCTTCATTTTAGTAATTGTCAATTCTATCAACTTTGAGTTCAGCGAATCCAAGTCTGGTAACCATATTCGATGGATCATTGTTAATGGTAAACTTCATTTTTAGGTCGTTATGCTGAGAATTAGAGCTGAGTTGAGTTCAGTCTTCATTCTGACATAATCACTCACAATGTTACTCACATACAGTATTATTTGCCCTTTAAAACTAGGGGTGCTATTGCGAGCACATTCTCATCAGTGCACTTCCACTTCATCATAAATATTTTATTAAAACCTTATGATTTTTGTTTCTGGTACTATTGAATAAAAAAAAAACTCGATATTGTAGTTTTTAGAGTGAAGAACGAAAATTTGACATTTCGTTGGGCAGTCCTGTGACAAAAGCATCCAGGACGTATTCTTGTATTGGCTTTAGCATAATGTCAGATTCTTTCGTGGGTTCATGTTTTTAGGAATATTTGGCCTCTAGAGTGTGACGGGCTCCGCTTAATAATGTTTGCAATCGATTGTAATAATCGTTTACTGATTCATTTTGAGTCATTTTGAGATTTATTATGGCATTAAAATACCATAGGTACGTTCTCATAGGTGCGAAGCGTTTTATAGAGAACAGAAATAAACTTCTCGTCAGAAGTTTTGGTATTATTCCATGCTTGGAGGTCAGTGTCCACACGACCAAGTTTGCATTCTTATGAATACTTACTTTTCAGTCGACTTTGCTGTATAGGGGCTTTTGTGGTCATTGTGTGACTAGGTCACAGATATTTAGTTTTTGTTTTGAATCAGAAAAGAAAAAGGAATGAATTGAAAATTTCCTATTTCTCTAGATTCAGTGTTTATCCTTGGCTGGATAGATGATTTGGTTATTGAATTTTTAATATTTTCATATTTAAAAGTTTTTCAATTTGCACTTTTGGCGGAAGTTGTCAGAATTTTAATACTTCAATTAATCATTTTTACATCAGAATCCAAACTATCAGGTGCGTTTATAGTTTCAGCATCTGAGATATCAGAATCGTCTTCTATCAAGAGAACGGGTGGTTCGTTTTCCTGTTGATTTTCCTCTTGAAGGGCCAACCTTCTTTGTTCTAAGGCTTCTTCAATAGGAGGATCGACAGTGATAAAGTCGATGTTTTGAACGGGTGCAACAATATTTTGTCGTCTGATATTAGGTCTGACTGCCAAAGTAGGCAAATTCCTCTTTACCGGATTCACTAATTTTTCATAAATAGATGGTCCGATTGGTAATGAAATAGGAATTTTATTTAATTGTTTTCTGTATTGCTGTCCACGTTTTCCTCTTTTAGAAATAGTCTTTGTATTTTTTAACAGATTTTACTTTAGGTTCGACATATTTCTGGAGTAGGATTTTTAGACATTTTTAATCAGGAATTATTTGAATAGGAATATTTTATTCATAAAGACGAAAAGTCCTTTTCTCAAACTCAGCTGAAAATTCACGTCGCTTAGAGCGTGGTGTGAACTAGCGCGAAAAAGCTTACATTTATACTCGATATTTGGAGTTTACCAATTATCGGATTTTTTTCAGATTCTTCTTGTCTTAATGAATTGGAACGAGACAGTGTTACGAACGGTATTGAGTAATTGATTTACCTAACAATAATAATATTTTAACGTACATTATTAACACGGGTAGTGGAGTCTGATCTCTGTCTTCTTATTTCAAGACGTTTCTGCTGTTTATATCACTCGCATTGTGTTAGGGTATTTCAAATAAATGATTAAAGACTTTTCCAATTTAAACTTGTAAATTTTATTTTCAAAAATAGAATGTGAATAAGGTGGAGAAAATTGTTACGAACCGACACGCCTTCTATTTATATAACTTTATTAGAATTACTCCAATTGTTTGTTTATATAATTTTTATTAGAATGATGAAAATTTTGGTAGAGTGACTAAATGTTAAATTTTCCTTGTCTTTTCGTCGGACGAATCCAAACAATCATTCGAGATTTCCCTCAAATGTTTATATTTATTTTTAAGTGGGATCGTTATTTTTCATATCTCCTATGGGGAGATTTGCCTGCTCACCGCCCTAAGGTTCCTGAAATTTAGCTTAGGGGTACAAATCAATTTCCATACATAATTTATTTTGAGGTTCCAAACAAATTGATTGTTTATTCTTTCTGCTTACTAATTCACACAAACTTTTAAATAATCAATTTTAGGACGTGGAATTTCAATGCACTGCATTGAAGGTCCCAACCCTAGTGTTTTTCGCGTTAATTTTACGGTTTTTAAACCTTTTTCGTCCCAAAACACTCCCTGATGCCCACCTTGTCGACTTAGACTTCAGTGCGACATCCGCGACGCGCGACCGCGAAGGAAAACGAACGGAGCGGGGGAGTCATTTCTGACTTCCCTTTTATTCCCTGACGACAGCGGGGGAGCCCTTCGTTTTAATTCCTGTTCTGGAGATTCTTTTGGATTCTGTAGAAATTTCACTGTTTTCGGACGCTCTTTTAATATTGGGCTCGTCGATACGTCCTTCAGACGAGTCTGAGGGTAGTTTAAAGATACCGGTTTTGGTGACATCGGTCTCGGCCCATGTTGTGTATTACATTGAGACCAAGAACCATGAATTGGTCCATTCATATTAGTAGGATACTGCATAGGAAAAGGATACCAAGATAACCATGTCAAAACAAACTCTGCAACCAGCATAACTCATTTCCTCCATTGACCCTGACACTTAAAGAATGCATGAAGACATCAACCACTGGAGAGAATACATCAACAGTGTTGTGTTCAGTGAAAATGGGAATGAAGTCCCTAGAAAGTGTTGGTGTGGATACATGGACGGATGTTACGGGCATGACCATTGATAAGGACATTCGAAGAGCGAATATGTACTTAAGACTAGGTTTCCACGAGTACGACGTAGATCGACCAAGTTTCTTTATTCGACTTTTACACAAGAAATTATAAAGGTTTCCGCGTCGCACTTTACTTTCGGATTTATAAAAGAAGGAAAGACAACAAGGTGTGTCTTCGGAATTTCGCGGTTCGTGCCGAGGAGGACTCTTTAACGCGATTCGTAGGTCAACTCACTTGTTTTTACCAGTTCCGTTCCGACAGAAGTTTTTCTGATCAGGAAAAACCCAACTAGCCAAGGGGTCGGCTCAGAAGAGTTTACCGACCACAAACACTTCATCCCGCGGGATTAAATTTGGAAAATTTACTTCCCTCACTCAATTTCTTTTAACGTGCAAATTTGTTGAGAAATAATTTTTTTTTATTTCATACTGTCTCTTTATTCCGAACAGATTGTGAATTAAAACCGCAGAGTTTACACGAAAAGGTATTGAAATTACTTCTCAGGACGGACGCTGAATTCTGTCCGAATAAAATAGATTACACGGGAGACTTCTTTTCCCGAAGAAGAAGCTCATCAGTCTGCCAACAGCAACTGAACTAATTTGATTTTATGTTGTCCGCTCTAGGTCTGTTATTGATGAATTTGATAGGATATTTTTGAAACGTCAGAAATTTTGGATTGGTGGAGACATGGCGTGATTTATGAAACTAGGGGCAAGGAACTCATGATCATCTTCTAATACTTTTGATTTTGCAGTATTGCAAAAATATTGATTCTCTTCATTCGCTGTGCAACGAATAGAAATTTGATGATTCAGTAGTTACTTGCCACATCTCAATTTTGCAATGTCTCGACCTTTGAAGTTTGAGCGTTCAGAGTCGATCTTTTTCATTTTCATTCATACTCATTCGTTCTTTCATTCCAATTATATCGTTATATTAATTTGTAAAGTTTGAAAAGGAATTCTTACTAGACTTCACAAATCTAATATGCTAAGTATTTTAATATGTTATAATCCAGTTCATACTTTGAGGTACGTAACAAGAATTCTCTCATAAAATTGTCCCATAACAAATCCCCAGTAGAAAGGAAAGAGATACAACGAAAATCGGAAATGTAGCAATTGCTAATCGCGATAAAATTTTTACGTCTCGAAGAGACTTCTTCTCTGTATCACTACTTTCCCTATTGAGTCTCGCGAAGTGACGGATCGCGTACGAGCCGCGCAAAGCTAAGCCAGACAGGCAAGACGAACTCTAAGTACTAGACCTAGACCGTTTTTTTAAATTTGCTTCTTCAAGAAGCGATGAACAACTGACCAGAGGGTAAGGATTAAAGTCCCAAACTTGAAATTTGACACTATCGAACCGCGGCGAAAGGATGTGAGTTCGTGTGACCACAAAAATACTGATTTTAAAAATTTGCCAATTCGACATTTTAGAAACGCATGTGCCTTGTTACTAGGCAGTAAATAAAACAATACTTACATCGTTTTATTTCAGAGGATTTCCCATGTCTCGCGTTTGATTTGCTTTCACGCCGAAAAGATAGAGGTGAATTTATCTGAAGAGATGAGGGTGGTTTTAAACCCAACACCCCTTCCCACCAATTTGTCACGTGAATACAAACTACCGTTTCGAATAAAAATTCTTTCTCGTTTTCAGATTCGAGAACGGATTATTATTCGTGTTTTTAAGTTGGTCCTTTGAATATTATTGTTGTTATATTACGACCAACCGAACTACCGACCAGACAGGCGAGTTTAGAAACGAAGAACTTAACTTTTTGATGTCAAGAATTCTTGATATTACAAGAAGGACGACGAATTAGTTGTCTGGCGATAAAAGATTTCGAATTCATGTATTTTGTAAATGCATCGCCGACCGATTAGGTAGGAAATTTCATTAGGTGGGAACTTCTGATTGGTCGTGGATTGGACATTGCTTAAACAGAGGACCATGAACGTTAATTTGCTAACTTTTCTTTAAATAATTATTTATTTCCTTGTAACGCACCAATAATAATCCTAGAAAATCGTGTCGAGAGAAAATTAGGACAGTTAGGCTGGCCGGAAAATTACAGAGAAGAAGAAATTTATAAGTTCAATTTCTTTAATTATTTTTGCGGGATAAGTAAACCACCCTGCCCTCATTCGAGGATAAAAATTGTCATCTGATGGGAGAATAAATAAATAAAGCCTGATATTTTTATAACAAATGATTAAAATATATTCTGAAACCTCTTTTTGAATTCAATTAATAATTTCATTTTTGTACATCAAAAATTATATGTTGTATTAGAAATGACTAATCATTTCTCGAGGTTTTCGAATAATCAAAATAATTGGAACGATACAAATAATTCGTCTTGCCCGTTCCCATCCCACTTGCTGGTCCCATTCTTTCCTATTGGGATGTATTTATTTATAGTGTCGTTGTTATCTTATAACAACTTTAGTCTATTAATTAAAGCGCACACTTTGGCATTTCCATTTTTACCACGTTTTACAATAATTCACTGGAGTCACACTAAAATTACACAGATGGCTTCTAACCGAACCGAATGAAAGCAATTAAATCTCAACATTCCTTCCTATGAATTATCTTATGATTCCGGTTACTAATTTCTAAGTATAAGGATTCCCGCTCGTTTTGAGATTCGAGCTTGAATCTCTTACTCTTGTAATATTATTGAATTTAAAAACTCGTAAAAAGAGATTCTCAGACGGAGATCTCTTTTCAATTGGGCCAATATTGTGTAAAAACTCACATATTTCCTGGCGTGTTACGAACCGATAATTATTTAATTTAATGTTAAATAAAAGGAGTCTGTCTCTATTAAATTTATGGTTACGTAGCTTTTGAAAAATTCATTGGGAATGCAGAAAATTACTTTCTGATTCCTAGGTATATGGGCATGTAAATTATCTACCCTCATCCAAGGGTTTTATTCTGTTTTTCTGGAATTTTTAAAAATAAAGGAAATTTAAATAATTGGAAAAGATTTGAAATATATTAATTTATTTAATTCAAATTTTGACAAGCGTTATTAAGACCAATTTTAATTTATAAAATTAGACTCAATTTCACGTTGAACGATCGAAAACATATTTTTGATTAGAGTAAAGAAAGCATTTCGTATTCGCACGCAATTAATAAAAATCGAAACGATAAATTTGTACTCACTTATGTTGTCGGCTTATCCTACCAGTTGGAAGGAAATAGAGGATTTATCTTTAAGTCGAAGTCCTTTCAACTGGGCCAATTTAAATAAATTTACACGTTGCCATGGAGTAGGCAACTCTAGTCTTTAAAAAAGGGACTCAATTCACACACGCACTTATATATGATGCACAAATTGATTCTCCACTCCCATGTCTCGCAATTAATTTGTATTAGGAGGTTTTACGTCCTTCATCGTTCGGCCCCTATGCTCCCCACGGGCGAGTTTTTAGAAACGAAGAACTTCTTGACTGTTACAAGAAGAACGACGAACTAACTAACTTTTTTTGCGATCAAAGATCTAGAATCCATGCATTTTGTAGATGCATCGCCGACCGATTAGGTGGGAAATTTCGTCAGGTGGAAATTTCTGATTGGTCGGTTGATATGGTGTGATTTAGGGAGAGGATTATGAACTCTTTTGACTTCTTCGGAATTTGCTTCGTTTGCAATAATGCAAGCGCATGGAAGTTCTTTGACTCTTGACGAGCGCGAAACCGAATATTGGTTTGCGAAATGATAAATTCCACTAAGGTGTTTAACCTGATGCATTTGCAACTTTTAATGCCCTTGGAAATTATTTTAATTCCAAGTTAATTGCAGGTTTTACTTTTCATTCCAAAATATTGGAAATTATTACGTATAACCTTATCATTGGGGGTGGAATTCATTCATTGTAGCAATGTTCAAATTTCATAAAAATCGGTTTATTAGTTTAGAAGTTATTTAGAATTGAAATTTTGATTAAAATAGGGGTGAGTTCTTATAGAGTGGGATGATTTGCATAAAGGATAGCGGAGAATGGTGTAAACGGGAGAGATCGGAAATGCAAATACGAACACATGGATGTGTGACTGTGTTTTGATGCACGCGGCGATAGCTTGGTGTTTATGCCGGTGTGAGTGAATTTGCTAGCGCGAGGATCATTCATCCGCGCATACTTATACACGTGTGCGTGTGTTTTCTCATTCGTCTTCTATTTCCTTCCTTCTTGTTTATTCTTTAAATATAAAGGTTATTAACTTATTAATTATAAAGATATGAAATATATGTAATTCATAATTATTCTAAAGAGTAATTATGAATTTTATTCATTCGAATTAGTCCGCTAAATAGTTTCAATTTATTGCTATGGAAAGTCGCAAATTCAGCGAATTCCAGTTGTTTCTTACTGCCATTCTTAACAATAAATTGAAAAATAAAAAAAAAATGAAGTTACGTTTGTAACAGCGACGTCTTCTTTTTTTAAAGTTTAACAATTAAATTACACTTCACTGAACTAATGCTCACCAATTTTGATGTAGAAGTTAATTAACTATAGAAATTCCTTTTTGACTCGTTCGGCTAGAACTAGAATTCCTTCAGTCCTACAGCAGATGTTCTCGAGTCATAACCAAAAAGGCTAGAATGTTCTTTCAGGACAGCCAAAGAAGCCCAACTGGTAAACCAACTGCCAAATTACGGCTCAGAAAAATTTAACAGTTTGGGGACTTTGTCCTCAAATCGAGAAGAATTTAGAGGTTTAACGTACCTCGTCTAATTCGACTCGACTTTCAGATTCCTTCGGATTAACTTTTCTGGCGCTTTTTTGATTTCCGGAATGTCTTAGAAGCTGACGTCTAGGCTTCTCTTTTCGCGGATTGTCCGGGCCACCCCACAGGAGAGCCCGGTTACGGAAAAAACTAATTTCGTTAGACGGGCACTGATTCTCCAAATTAATTTATAATTAGGGAGACATCTAAACCCGAGGTAGCAATTCGTCAGACTTTTAGAAGATACTTGTAGATTAAAATGGATCAACCTGTAATTTAGATCAAAAACTAAACGCGTTTTCAATTATTCTGGTTCATGCGATAGTGACATATGTGTAGAATAACATCAAAATTTCAGCCCTATCGGTCCAATAATTTTTTCTGAATCATGCACGCCAGTTTTTAAAATGGGTAACTTCTGGCAATAATATCAGCCAGATTTATTATTAAAAAAAAATAAAAAAATTTTGTAATAGTGTTTTATGTCTATAATCATCATGTGTGAAAAGTTAGGATCTGTAATGTTACGAATCAATAATTCCCTAAATGAAAAGAGTGTCAAAATAAACAATTAGGAAAGTTAGGCTGGTCGGAGAGTTACAGAAAAGAAGAAATAGAAAAATCTATTTCCTTTATTATTTTTGCGGGATTGTTACGAACCAATAATAATATTCTTTAGCAAACAAGTCCGGGTAGAAATATAAAGAATTTATTTAGGCATGTCGGAGGAGTAACAGAAAAGAAAAGATTGAGTTAATTTTTAATCAACCGATCTTTTAATTATTTTTGCGGGATTCGTAATTCCAACCCTCATCCAAGGGTAAAACTTGTCATCAATTTAGGAGAAAATAAATAAACAGGGATTCAATTTATGATAAATAATATTATATTCTATCAACCCCCAGAAGTTTCCCTTCAGTCTTTAACACATCATTTACGTCTATTATTGGTTTATTTACATTAATATTTGAAAACGAATTATAAAAGGAACGATACAATTCGTTTCGCTTACCTATCTCCTGGTTATTGTCTATTAATTTACCATTAGAGATGAAGCGGAAAGGTAATTCACTAATCCGTTTTATCCCTATTGGGCCGTATATATTTATTTGTCGTGTTCGCGAACGATCACTGAAGTTTATTTAAGTTATTCACTACATTCACTTTGAATAACTCATCTCCTAGCTTCGCGTAATTTTTACTAAATTTATGCAGGAAGCACGATAGTTGGCTTTTAACCAAAAGGCATGAGGGCAATTAAATCCCAACACCCTTTTCTATGCGTTTCCACATAAATCTGGTGAATTGTTTCTAGAATTCTAATTCTTGCTCGTTTTGAGATTCGAGCCCAAATATAGAATTCAATAGCAATTTTTAAATGTGGTATAAAATTTGTAGTTTACAGTAGCAAAAACTATTTTAATCACTTTTCTCACTCTCTTGGTGTTTTTAGAAGTTAATACGCTTCACTCGCCCAGAGGATATAAAATCGATGGACACGTAATTTCTTCAGGGTAAACGACAGAACTGGCCCAGAGGATATAAAATCGATGGACAAGAGA